>JAXCGZ010003448.1:0-7500 GCA_037179515.1 Halocaridina rubra | reverse complement strand
CAACACTGAGGATGGAAAGGGAGAAAAGAATTAAACAGTTGGATGGATTTTCAAAGCACTGGAAAGCGTTCTCACTTCAGTCCTTTTTATGACTTCCTTCATTTTTTTTTTGTACTAATTACATTGACTTTCTTTTGAAAGAAGATTCTCCCTATTCGAGATTTCCCTTTGATATCAAAGTGTTGTAAGGGAGCTTGCTATGCCTCTGAAGCATGATATTTATTTCTATTTATCATCTGGAGAGAATAATAATGACTCCTTAGAACTTCCTCTCCTAATTGTTCTTTCCAGTCCTAATGCTCGGCAAAATCATCTGGTGAGATGACACCATTAATATAGCAAACGTAGAAACTATGTCCTAAGTTCCTCGCTTCAATCTTAGTATCAGACAGGAAGGAAACTTTATTGGCAGTAGTAATTCATGATGCCTAGCTGAACGCTGTTATGAAGATACTGAAAAATAAGTTAATTTTAAGTACACAGAGCACACTTATCCATACAGAGTACTATAACTTTCCCTGAAATTCTTCAAGGTTTCCCAAAGAATCTGAACTCTAACTACTTTACCACTGATACATGATATGCCTAAAGGGCTATGATGCTTAAGGGGTAAAGTTACTACAAGGAAATGTCAAAGATGATAATATTGTAGTTGAGTATATTTTTACTCTTAGCTGATAGAGAAATTGAAATGTATTATGCGATATAACATTGCATTTTTATAAGTGGAACTTTGATGAATAAAACAAGATAAGTAAATAAATGCTGAAGTATCCTGAATGTATTTTCACAAAATGATTCTAAGAAACGTGACGGTATAAATACTTTGAATAGAAAATCTCATAAAGAGGGGAATGAACAAAAACTTCAAATACAATAACTTTGAGATGAAGAGGGGAGTAACAGGAAAATATTGATGATTCTGTACTCTCTCTCTCTCTCTCTCTCTCTCTCTCTCTCTCTCTCTCTCTCTCTCTCTCTCTCTCTCTCTCTCTCTCTCTCTCTCTCTCTCTCTCTCTCTCTCTCTCTCTCTTCTCTACGTTGTGATATTCAGGACTCAATTGTGCTGCCCCTTAAGTTCCCAACATACCTCGTTACTCGCTACCCTATTGCACTTGACCCATCCCTTGCCAAGGAGCTACCAGGAGTGCACACTGCTCGACGGTTCTTTCAGGACGGGGAGCCTGTCAACCGTATTGTCATCACCTGGAGTCTCCCTGAACCACCCTCACCAGTCATTGAGTTTTCCTTTCTCCCTTGCCTCCCTTACTGTGAATTGCACAGAATGAAGGACGAGCAGCCTTGGTGTTTTAAATGCTGGGGTATTGGCCATATCTCACGCTATTGTTCTTCTCCGGCTAGATGTGCATGGTGTGCTGCTGGCCATGACACATGCTCCTACCCGCACCGTATACCTGCCTCATCTGCTGCTGCCACTGCTTGTGATAATGCCTCGGGATCCACGTCTCAGCCTCTGCCTGACACTTCGCAGTGGAAGTGTGTTCAGTGCAACATGCCTGAGGTCAACGTCTGGCATGGCTGTGCTAGACGGACTCATGCCACACCACATGAGTGTGCTCCACTGCCCCCATCACCACCCATTGCCGCACCTTCCTCTCTACGTCCTACTGACTCTGCGGACATAATTGCTCTCCGTAAGGCTGTTGCTATCCTGGAGTCCAGCTGTACAGCTCATACAGCTCGCTTTGATACCATAGGTGCCCACATTGACAGTATGGTCACCCAGCAAGATACAATGGAAAGGACTCTCGCAAGTTTGGTCGAGTCTCATCATGTTGTTATGGACACCATCACGACTCTCACTGACAAGCTTAAAAAGGTCGCCTACCACCTTGAGAAGTTGACTGATATGCAGCCCAGGTCTTCTTCATCCCATGCTCCGTCTGACAGTGCCCCGCCCACTTCTGCCCTCTGCAAAAATAAGAATAATATTCGCTAGTCGCATAAAATTTCATGCCATCTCTTGGAATGCCTTTGGAATTAGACACTCTCCTAAACTCACTGCACTTAGAGCCTATGTTTATCGTCATCATCCACAGGTTATTTTCATGCAAGGGGCTTTTCCTGGTGGTGCTCAACCAGGGGAGGAGGCTCCTATGCTCACAGGGTATTTTTCATATGTGCATTATACCAGAAGAGGAGTCATTACCTACATTCATTCCTCCATACCTCACATGCTCCTTGGTTCTTCTGCACAAGTTGATATGACCTTTCAGCTCTTTGAAATCACTGTCAGGAATGGTGCTCTTCGATTGTGCAATGTCTACTCTGCCCCAGGTGTGATTAATCTACTAGCCCGTCCAATACCTACAGACTGTGGATTGATCTATATGGAGGATTTTAATGCCAGACACCCCGCCCTTGGTGACTCATCTCCCTCTCCCAATCATGGTGGCAAGCCTCTGATTGACTACATCCACTGCTACCGCCTCACTCGCTGGGATACTGGTTGTGCCACACATGCTCGTGGGGGTACTGTAGATCACATTCTCACAGCTGGCCTTGTGGTACCTAATGTCTCCTGCTCTTCTTATCCCTTTTCTCTTTTCTGACCATGTTGCCCTTAGCTTGAAATACTCCATGTTTCAGACTCCAGCTACCCTCCCCCATCACCGCACCCACATCTCTATCCCTCCCAAATACTGCACCACTTATATTTTTTTTATCTCTCACCTCCTTCCCACTTTTGATCTCCTTTCTCCAGACAGCTTATACAACTCCCTGGTGAATTCTACACATGACTTCTACACGCATTAAGTTCTCAGACCAAACGTTCCACGTCACCCTGAGGCCCATTCCTGGACTCTGGATCAGCGTATTGCCCATGCGGAAACGACAGCTGTGGATGCTGGACTCTCCTTTCAAAGACAGCCCACGCCTGACCACCTGCACTAATATCAGTTGGCGAGGGATGATCTGGTTGCCCTGCAGAAGTGCATGCACACGGAGTATTGGCAGAAATTTACGGATAGTATTAACCATCAGACTGGAGCTGGGACTGTGTGACATCTTATAAGGAAGGCTGTCAAGAAGAAATCCACCTGTGCTCTATACCACAGTCTGCTTGAGTATGCTCAGTACCTCATTACTACCTGGTCAGAGGAGTCACAAACTTGCCACCTTCATGGGAATGTTCAAGAGGCACTCTCCACCCACCGCAGTGTTCGTAACCTCCGCCTAATGGGTGCAGTACTACAGACGGATGAAGAGGATGACACCCTATTCACAGAGGATGAACTACGACGTGCTCTTGCTAGGATTAAGGCTACTGCCCCTGGGGAGGATGGTCTTACATATCAAGTTCTCCGTCTTCTTCAGATATTTCCTGGTAACCCCCTAATGCAGTTCTTCAAGCTTTGCTTTCGCTTGGGGCATGTGCCCTCTGCCTGGACCAGAAGCAAATTTAGGCCTATCTCCCTCACCTCCTGCTTCAGCAAAGTGTTTGAACGCATCCTTCCTGCCCGGCTCATGCACCGTCTACAGCATAAGCTCTCCCCCCGTCTTTATGGTTTCCTCCCACAACGGAGCACACATCACTGCCTCGCTGAACTCTACACCCGTCTTTCTCCCACCAGTGTGGTCACCTTCCTGGACTTCAAATCTGCCTTCGGTATAGCCAACAGGGAAATTATTCTTGACCAGCTGGTGGACTTTGGAGTTCAGGGGAGCATACTGAAATGGATACGGGGATATCTCTGCAACAGAACAACACGTGTCCTTTTTAAAGGGTCGTATAGCTCCTATGAACGGTTTGAACTGGGCACTCCTCATGGGGGTGTGCTAAGTCCTTTTCTATTCAATATCCTTATGCATCATCTACTCTCCCTCCTTCCTGTCATCCCCGGTACTACAGTTACCTTCTATGCGGACGACATATGCATACACACGACCTCAACTCACAACCTTCAGACCATGCTCCATGTTTTTTACATGTCTGCTACCTCCAGTGGCCTTATCATCTCCCCAGAAAAACACTACGATTTTTACTTCACGCAACTGCAGAGCACTGCCTGCATTCACCATGGGTGGTAATGTCATCCTTCACTTCACACAGTACACGTATTTAGGTGCACCAGTCCGGATCACCCCAGCTATACATGCACATCAACGAATTCATCCCTTTGTGAAGAGCCTTCTTGACCGTCTGGAGCCCCGCTTTGCCCCTATCAAGTGGCTTGCCAACAATGCTGCAGGTGTCTCCATCCCAGTGGTGAGGACCCTCTACATCCTACTACTTCGGTCAGTGGTCGCCTATCTGTCTCCTGCCTTGTGTCAACTTCCTAGACCAGCTCTCGAGCCACTTGAAAAGTTCCAGAATCGAGTCATGAGATTTATCTTGGGATGTTCTCTCTCTACCCGTATTGTGAGTATGCAGTTGGAGCTCAACTTTCCCCCTCTTGTGGAGAGGATATATGCCAATGTGTCCTATTTTACTGTTAAGTGTCTTCACTACCCCCTTCTTGCTCCGTGAGGACCTCCCTGGGTCCAGACGCACCCAGGTTCCCACTTCGAGCAGGAGGTCATAACCTTATCAAGGATATGAGTGACATTCTCCGTGGCCTTGACATCGACCTGCCTGTGCAGGCGGCTGTCCCAGATTTACCATCCTGGCGTGTCCCCCTCCCCGCTGTCACATATGCACCAACCTCGAAGGATGTCTATCCCCCCTTGCAGAGACAGTTAGCTCTGGAGACAATCGCTGATGTGTCCACATCTGTCCCTGTAGCACACCACGTCTATGTTGATGGTTCTGTGCAAGCAGATGGGAGGGCGGCATGTGCTGTGTTTTCCCCCACCATGGAGCCGCCCGTGCCGGCTGATTCATGGATTGGCCGTAGACTACCCACCTCGTCGAGTTCCACCTACTGTGAACTGAATGCCATCTTGGATGCCATGACTCTCCTCGTTCGACGACGATTGAATGGGGTAGTAATTTGTGACTCCCAATCGGCTCTATGTGCCCTATCCTTGCCAAGACCCATCTGTGGCCGTGCTGTGGGAGATATACTATGTTGCCTTGCCGCCGCTCGGGATGCTTCTCTTGTTGTGTCGTTTGTATGGACCCCCTCTTACATGGGGCTGACTGGCAATGACACAGCGGATCGTCTTGCCAAGGCGGCCTGTATGCTGGATGGGCATGCTATGGACGCTGAGCCCTCCCTCCAATGATTACGTAACATCATCTACTCAGCTGGGTTTGCCATGACGGTCCGGCGCAGGGACGTGGAGAGGGCCAACAGTGTGTCCATACAGCATCATGATCACTTTCTTCATAGTCACTACAAGTATCGCAGACGTGGGTTAATATTGCGGAAAAACAATGTAGTTAGTGCTCTTCTCAGAATGGGGTATCTGCCTTTATGGCAGGTCTCCCAGACTCGAGATATGCCACAGTACACCTCCTGTACATTATGCGACCGTCCCAATGCTAACACTCTTGACCACTATTGTCTTCAGTGCCCTACAGTGAGAGATGTTTTACCACGAGGTCAGAACTTAATACAGATCTGCTCGTTTTTGCGTAATGATGACAACCTTGATGTTATTCTTGCTCATTATCCTCGCTTTGGTGGCCATTAATTATATTGTTATGTATATGATATTATATATTTTCTTTGTATGTTGCTGTATAATTCAGTTTTGCTTTTATTTGTAATATGTTTGTGTGTTCTGTGCTTCTCTGAGCTTTAGTGTTGTATATAATGTACTTTGTTAGTCTTGCTCGTTATCCTCTCTTTGGTGGGCATTAATTATATTATGTATATAATATTATATATTTTCTTTGTATGTTGCTGTATTATTCTGTATTGTTTTTGTTTATAATATGTTTGTGTGTTCAGTGCTTCTCTGAGCTTTACTGTTGTATATAATGTACTTTGTTATTCTTGCTCGTTATCCTCACTTTGGTGGCCATTAATTATATTGTTATGTATATAATATTATGTATTCTCTTTGTATGTTGTTGTATAATTCTGTTTTGTTTTTGTTTGTAATGTGTTTGTGTGTTCTGTGCTTCTCTGAGCTTTACTTTTGTATATAATGTACTTTGTGCTGCCATACTGTGAGTTGTGTGTTAGTATGCAGCAATGTTTTATCAATGTGTACACCTCCCAGTAAACTATGTTCAATTCTTGGTTGTGTATCCATTTGAAGCATTATGTTGCCATTGATTTTGTATGTGTTCATGTAATGTCTGACGCCTTGGCACAATAAATTAATAAAATAATAAAATAATCTCTCTCTCTCTCTCTCTCTCTCTCTCTCTCTCTCTCTCTCTCTCTCTCTCTCTCTCTCTCTCTCTCTCTCTCTCTCTCTCTCTCTCTCTCTCTCTCTCTCTCTCTCTCTCTCTCTCTCTCTCTCTCTTAATATCTTATCTTAATATCTATCTTGTATATTCAAGTAGTAGTCTATGATAGTAATGCACATATTTATTTCTTTATATATTTATTCAAAATTTTAATGACGTTTGTATTGTTTTTCCAATAATTGAATGTATTTTCGTTTACAACTTCAATTACCATGGAGTTTTGACTCTGCATCTCCAGAGCCCTTGCATGTGTGTCTGAACTTCTTTCAGCCATTTCTCCCTTAAATCCTCATACACAAAATCCATCCACCTTCGCTTTGGCCTTTCTCTTTTCCTCTTACCCCCAACTTCCATCCATAGAAGCTGGGAATGAACACTTATATGTTATTCAACTCAAGTGATTTGGTGAGACATCTTGTCATTCAATTATTACCCATTTTAGTACAGCAAAATGATCTGTGATGCGAATGAGTGATGAATTTATATCGTGATTTCTAATAAATTGGCTTCAGTTACACTTCTCTTTACGCTTGCAATTGAAGTCATTCGTTCTCTCTTCTGATTCATCATTACTAGTTACGAAATTAACATCGCTAATGCTATTGGTGGAAGATTTAATGCATTCTTGAAATATTCTTGCCCAGGATTTCACTTTTGCATTTTAAAAAGACTCATGATTTCTGTAACGAATATATGGTATCATATTTCCTTTGCCTCATGGAACAAAGCAGAAATTCACATAATCATAAATACTCTCTTACAGAACTCCTGTTTCTCAAAAAGAATTCTTAGTGCTGTAATTATTAACTTCGGTGCTAATCCCTAGCGACTGATATTTTTATCTACTTAATTATATCTTCCTAACGAGTTATCTGCTGTAAGTGATATTTCTTGCAAAAACAACTACGGGTTATAATAACTTCCATCTCTTTGCCGTCGGTATAGGAAATATATGTAAAAAATGTTGATAAAAAAGAAAGAGAGAGAGAGAGAGAGAGAGAGAGAGAGAGAGAGAGAGAGAGAGAGAGAGAGAGAGAGAGAGAGAGAGAGAGAGAGAGAGAGAGAGAGAGAGAGAGAGAAAAAAAAAATTCCGGCTACTAGACTCCTGTACAAAACAAGTCAACTTTTGCTTTCGAAGGTAGTGAAACTCTTTCCCCAATACAGTGGTAAAC
>JAXCGZ010003447.1:10000-12292 GCA_037179515.1 Halocaridina rubra | reverse complement strand
TATCTGAAACTATTCTAAGCATATCAAACCATGTATTTACTTGCACCCATAATAATAATAATAATAATAATAATAATAATAATAATAATAATAATAATAATAAGGATATTGATAAAATAATTCAAGCATTATTCCAATAACAACGATGAGGAAAAATGTGTGAAAATGGCAGGTGAAGCCTTCCAGTTGCGCTATGGAAGTACAATGATTAGAATAGTGATATGAAAGGCATCATTCGAATTATAATGACATAGATAGTGAGTGCATTTGCATATGTATCTCTCTCTCTCTCTCTCTCTCTCTCTCTCTCTCTATATATATATATATATATATATATATATATATATATATATATATATATATATATATATATATATATATATATATATATATATATATACACATTGCTTTTACACAATGAACTTAGAATGGTGAGTGAATTTGGTAGATGGCACGGTGTAATAAAATTATTTCAAGCTATTCGACTTGTGATGCGAGTAGAAAGGAATAGTGAGTGAATTAGGATAGTGAACTCCGCCCTTTGCATACTGTAAAATAGACATTTCAAGCTTTGCGACTTAAAATGAAATGGAATTAGAGGTAAATTAGGAAGTTAATGACTGGATCATTTCATAACGTAAAATACATATTTTGGGTGTGACTCTTATTACAATGAAAATAATAGTGAGAAAACTTCGATAATGAAAACAGTTTTTTTGCATAATGTGAAGAATAGGTTACACTCGATCTTTCTATGATGAAAAATGATAGGGAATAAATTTTGTGTGGCGAGCAACAACCCTTCCATAATGTAAAATAAATATTTGTATCTTTTTCGACGTTTAATGAATAGTGTGAAAAGAAAAGGTTATTTTTCTCAAATTCATAATGTGAAAATATGTTAGAATCTATTATTTTTATAACCCAAAGGAATAACTAAAGAGATAAAATGCGAATTTGGATATTGAAATGGAATAGTGAGTTAAAAGGGAAGGTGAAACCCTCCCATTCCTTAGCGATAAAATATGACTCCTCCTAACAAATTAGCCCATCACATCACGTTGGGCTACTTACGTTTAACCTACCCACTCTCCTCCTCCACCCATCCTCACCCAAATGCAAGATTACAAACCAACCCCTAATGGGCATGACACTACCCCCACCCTCTACTTCGAGTGATTGCTTCTGTGATGGTCGATTCTGATCTTCGCCTCCCCTCACCCTCTCTCTGCCCCTTCCCCTCACCCCTACCTCCTCCACCCCTAAATTGTGGACTTGTTCTTCTATAGCGTGGGAAAGGAACTTAACTATCTATCCACCTCCTTGTTCAATCGCCCGCATAGAAGAAAACGAGTCTCTTAGGCCACTTTCACACCAAAGTGACACGTCGCACGTGGCATGCCACGTGGCACGCCAGTTGAAAACGAACATCCGGAAATATACGAACCCTTTCACACGGAAGTGGCGTCCCATGTGTTAAGTGTGACTTGCGTACGTGGCACCTGGGACGTGTTACGCCACTTCTGTGTGAAAGGGTTCATATATTTCCGGATGTTCGTTTTCAACTGGCTTGTCATGTGGCATGCCAAGTGCGACGTGCCACTTTGGTGTGAAAGCGGCTTAGGACCATGCCATTGACACCTCCATTCTGTTTTAATTTCTTTTTTAAGCTCCACATTCTTCCGTTTTAACCTTTTCATGTCTGATTATCTAGGAATCTAGATAAATAAAAGGGATTTTCTCATACCTGCTCAGTGCTGTAAGCTGGGCCCTGGGGGTTGCCTCGAGATGAAACAGTGAGGGTAAGCCAGCTACGGTTGTCGGGTCTTGTGACAGAAAAGCTTTCACCACTTATACTGTAGATGACCCTAGCAGTATGACGAAGGGGAATATATGTTGACCCTCTATCCCCGAAGAGCTAAGTTGAGAGATGGAGTGAATTGGCTTCATGGTGTTCCTTGACTGCACCTCCCTTTTAAAGAAGGATTACGGTCATTGTATATGTAGATGTAAGTATATAAGAATTCTCCCATTTTTCCCATCTCTGTTGTTATCATACAGTGCTATGCCCCTTTTTTGTCATTTTGTGCGCTACTGCTATACCCCATTTGAAAGGAGATGAATATAGATAGGTTGGAGGTATAAGAGGGAATAAGGTTGAATGCTCTATCTGACGCCCCGCGTCAGTATCTCTCACTTTCCAACTCACGTGGTCTACCACTGAGCTACTGCCCCCTCCCCCCAAAAATACTAGATCAGTTATATAAATAAACAACCCGCAGGGAGACCACC
>JAXCGZ010003447.1:0-7500 GCA_037179515.1 Halocaridina rubra | reverse complement strand
ATAAATAATATATTATATATATCAAATAATGAATAATTTTTTACATATGTGAAAACATGAATAATTTTTTACCCCGACCGGGACTCGAACCTAGCACTTATGATTACTAAGTCAAGGCGCTACCACTACACCACAGAAGGTTAAAAGGAATCCAACCTTATAGCTTATATCTGCTATACTTAGGGATGAACGCATTCTATCTGAATGCCACTATGTTCATATTACAGATTCCCCAACCTCACTCGTGGCTTCATTTTAGCATTTAATTCAATTCCCAATCTCATTCGGGCATGAAATATCAAATAAGCATATTACATATGTGAAAACATGAATCATTTTTTACCCCGACCGGGACTCGAACCTAGCACTTATGATTACTAAGTCAAGGCGCTACCACTACACCACAGAAGGTTAAAAGGAATCCAACCTTATAGCTTATATCTGCTATACTTAGGAATGAACGCATTCTATCTGAATGCCACTATGTTCATATTACATATTCCCCAACCTCACTCGTGGCTTCATTTTAGCATTTAATTCAATTCCCAATCTCATTCGGGCATGAAATATCAAATAAGCACATTACATATGTGAAAACATGAATCATTTTTTTTACCCCGACCGGGACTCGAACCTAGGACTTATGATTACTAAGTCAAGGCGCTACCACTACACCACAGAAGGTTAAAAGGAATCCAACCTTATAGCTTATATCTGCTATACTTAGGAATGAACGCATTCTATCTGAATGCCACTATGTTCATATTACAGATTCCCCAACCTCACTCGTGGCTTCATTTTAGCATTTAATTCAATTCCCAATCTCATTCGGGCATGAAATATCAAATAAGCACATTACATATGTGAAAACATGAATCATTTTTTTTACCCCGACCGGGACTCGAACCTAGGACTTATGATTACTAAGTCAAGGCGCTACCACTACACCACAGAAGGTTAAAAGGAATCCAACCTTATAGCTTATATCTGCTATACTTAGGAATGAACGCATTCTATCTGAATGCCACTATGTTCATATTACAGATTCCCCAACCTCACTTGTGGCTTCATTTTAGCATTTAATTCAATTGACTTAGTAATCATAAGTCCTAGGTTCGAGTCCCGGTCGGGGTAAAAAAATGATTCATGTTTTCACATATGTAATGTGCTTATTTGATATTTCATGCCCGAATGAGATTGGGAATTGAATTAAATGCTAAAATGAAGCCACGAGTGAGGTTGGGGAATCTGTAATATGAACATAGTGGCATTCAGATAGAATGCGTTCATTCCTAAGTATAGCAGATATAAGCTATAAGGTTGGATTCCTTTTAACCTTCTGTGGTGTAGTGGTAGCGCCTTGACTTAGTAATCATAAGTCCTAGGTTCGAGTCCCGGTCGGGGTAAAAAATGATTCATATATATATATATATATATATATATATATATATATATATATATATATATATATATATATATATATATATATATATATATATATAATATATATATATATATATATATATATATATATATATATATATATATATATATATATATATATATATATATATATATATATATATATATACATATATAACTGTCCCTGTCCAGGAATCAAACCTACAGCGCACTTGATTATCCTTCATTGTGCCTTGGGCATTACCGATTGTGCCACTGTAGGTCTTAAAAGCTGCAGGAAACCTATCTGCTAATTATTAGAGCAGAGAATGAACACTGCTGAATGTCACTTCATTTTATTCCCACTTCCTATCCTCACTCGTGGCTTATTTTCGTAGCTAAGTAAAATATTTGTTCTACTGGATTTATGTCTATGTATTTGTGTATGCATACTTTTTCACTATTATTTTGCTTTTATTTCTGTGGATAAATAGATGTTCTTTAGGATTCTACTAGAAAGCCTCTCCTTACTTAAAATCCTTTAATTAATTATTATGAGTTTGTGGTTATGCGGTCTTGAGCACTTCTCCATCCTTGGCGGAATATTGGTGAGACGAGGTGATAATCATAGTAATGAACTAAATGTAAACCTAATTTATGGTCTTTATTTTTATAACAGCTTTTTGTTTATTTTTTACTTTCTTGTAATGTCTTGAAGTGTGTTTTATTGTAGTCATTTCAATTTTTTAATCTCTGGATCGACTTACCTCGGACATTTGTTCTTTTGTAAAGACACTGTTAAGAGACGAAGTGAAACATTAAGATCAGCTAGAACTCCTGAAGCATTGGGACCTGCCTTTTCTGGACAGTGAAGAAAAGTTAGGTTAAGATAGCTTAGAATTTTATCTTAAAGGCCAAGCTCATATTCTACCCTATCTTAATCTAACAACCTAACCTAACATTCATTCGCTGTTGATAAAAGGCAAGTCCCAATTCTTCAGCAGCTCCGATCAGCGTTTTAAGGAATACCTTTCAATATTGCATGTATGTATGTGTGTGTGTGTGTGTGTGACGTGCAATTACCTAATTGTAATTTCCTAATTGTGCTTACGGAAAAGCCCTATACTTGTAACGTCTCCTGATCAATTCCATTGTTATGCTCAATGATGCTTATCATATTTGTCCGTGTGTATGTATGTATGTGGTTGGTTGGTTTTCTGGTTGAAGGCTTCTTACCAGAACCCCCATAAAAGCCTGACACTTCGCGGGAAAAATGTATGAATGGGGGATTCCTAATCCCCTCTCTTGACTCTTGTGAGATACACAACGGGAGGCGAAGACAGTTTTCTTGTCTCCCGCCTCGAGAGGTGAGAAATATATAGAAAAGAAGATATAAAAAGAAAATAAACTATGGGAGGCAGAAGATGCTCATATCCTCACTTGGCTTACCGTCTCTGAATTGTAAGGGGGGTTTACACGGTCAAACGGTTCGACAGACAAGTGTTTGAAGTGATGTTCGAACGTGTGAACGGGGTATTTGGTTGTCGAACACGTTCCGTGTTCGACAGCCAAATATCCTGTTCATACGTTCGAACATCACTTCAAACACTTGTCTGTCGAACAGCGTTCGACGAACCGTTTGACAGTGTAAATCCCCCTTCAAACATAATACAGAAAAAAGTGAAAGTTTTTCAATGTCTCTGAAAGTGATTGGTGAGCAAAAACACTTCAAGAAGGATGTTTGGAATCTGACCTTGTGTGGAGATTAAAACAGGAAAAAACACCACACGGAATAATAGAGGAAATTATGATTTTTTTTTCTCATTAATAATGAAAAATTTAATAATGTCGGTGTTACTGAGGATTCTGTCATTAGGCAATTACTTATCTATAAATACATATAGTCCGCACATACATACATATATACAATATACATACATACATACATACATACATACATACATACATACATACATACATACATACATACATACATACATTAGTACAAACAGTAATGAGAATCATTACATTTTCTACGTGCCTTTATGTTATACGATAGGTTGGTACATTCATACATTCAATTATTATCACACAGTTTATTTCCAATCTTCGTCACAGGCTTCGTAAATTTATAAATATGATATAATGCATTCAGATAACCTAATAACAGTAATTTTTCACCGCAACGGGAAGAAAATATTCCTTGATGTGCTCACCTGATTTTTTTTTATTGTATTTGTGCTTGAGTTTATCTATCTATCTTTCTCTCTCTCTCTCTCTCTCTCTCTCTCTCTCTCTCTCTCTCTCTCTCTCTCTCTCTCTATATATATATATATATATATATATATATATATATATATATATATATATATATATATATCTGTGTGTGTGTGTGTGTGTGTGTGTGTGTGTATACATATATATATATATATTTATTTATTTCTATTTCTATTTATATATAAATAATATTTCAGAAACTTCAGAAAACGCCACCCAACCAATAACACAAATGAAACAGTCATTGTTAAAGACGTGTTAATAAAAAACTATTCTGGTGTCTTTGTAAAATTATCTTGCTAAGCATCGTCTTTTTTCCAGTGATATAAATACTCAAGGATGCAACTATTCAGCTCCATTGATTGCAGGTGAAATATGTTTTACAAATATGCGACTTTGTTTATGCGAGTACGCACGCTCTCTCATTGACCCTACTTGACCTTTATCTAGAACTCTGAGGTCTGGAGTTAATCAGCCAAGACCCGCTGCTCTTTAAACAATTATGATGTACAGTTATAAGACTCTAATTGATTGCCTAAGGTACGTAGGAGATTAGGTCTCTTTTCTTTCTTTCTTTTTATTTTCTTCAGCAAAAGGACATTTATTTTGCCCTCACCGAAATTTTGCTTCCGCAAATTTTATCATTGTACTAATGAACTTGCTGAGTCGATTGTTGCTACCTACCATTTCAGGGGCGCTTTTCCCCTCTCTTTATCATTCACAAGTTGTTATTATTATTATTATTATTATTATTATTATTATTATTATTATTATTATTATTATTATTATTATTATTATTACTATTATTATTTGTAGCAGCAGCAGCAGTAGTGGTAGCAGCAGCAATAGCAGCTGCAGCAGCAACAGCAGCAGTAGTAGTAGTAGTAGTAGTAGTAGTAGTAGTAGTAGTAGTAGTAGTACCAGCAACAGCAGTAGTTATCGAAGACTGGAGGTAGGGGATTTGAAATTGATAAACAATTGATGCTTGAAAAATGGTAGAAATTATTAATGTACCATACTATGAATATGGAATTGATGATCTTGAGATCCTTATAGGTATGTAGATAAATATGTAGACTGACTGATTTAAGATAGACAAATAGCTATATGATTAGATATATTGATAGATAATTTACTTTTTTCATAAATTTATGAATAGTTAGAAATGATATACTGATAGACTGGACAGATAGATGTGGGCCCGATTTCTTAAAGAGTGTAAACCTAGTATATCATATTGTTAATTAGCTAGACACACAAATGTCAGATGCGTTTATGAAATCCATTTGTTTGTATCTAGCTAACTAACAATATGGCATCCTAGGTTTACCCTGTTTAAGATATCGGGCCGTAGTTAAGTAGAAAAAATGGAAGATTAACTAAGTTTATTTCTTGATACACTGATGATTTAATGGAAAAAAGGGTATATTGATAAATAGATTAAACAGACAAGCGTAGCTAAGTGATAGACAAATAGATAGAAAATAGGTTTCTTGATATTTCGATGAATAGGTGCAGATTTATTTTGATAGATAAGTTCGATAGATAGATAAATTTATATGGATTATAAATTTAAAAAATTATTATAAGTGGATATCATGATGGGCTGATGAATAACTAGAGAGTTATATTGATAGATAGATTAGAAAAGATAGATACCGGTTATGTTGAATTTTAAAAAGGAATCTTGCTCTGAACAAATGCAATGGATTCTTGGCTATTATATTATTTCTTTAAGCTTGATTATCATCTATATTTAATTATTTAGTTTTTCCATTTTGATTATTACAATTTTATTATTTTTTCCTAAGTTATTTATCAATATGATTCTGCAATATTTATACATTTTATTTATTTCCTTATTATTGTTCATATATTTATTCAGTTGTCCATTCACATTCATTGAATTACGTTATTATATCTTTGTTATTTGTTTATATATATATTCAGTCATTTATTCTTGTCTACTTTGTATTTCCTTGTGTTTAGTCTTGGCAATTTATTTCACATATGTATTCAGTGATTTATTCTTAGTTATGATATGTTGTCCATTTACTCTGGTTATTTGCTTAAAAAACATCTCCGATCTTTCTTCTTACTTATTGTATTTTATTGTGATTGACTTTGGTTATTTGTTCGTATTCTTGTTATGTCATTTACTCTTAACTATTATATTTTATCATTTTACCTTCGTTTATTTGTTGCATACATCTTTATTCTTGTAGCCTTACCCGTTGTATTTTATTATTTTTTGTTACCTTGGTTATTTATTCATAATCTTGTTTTGTCTTTTATTCTTAAATATATTGTTTTAAGATAGTTTTCCTTCGATTATTTATTCTTATAAATCCTGAGTCATGTAATGATGCCTATTATATTTTATTACTTTTTTATCTATTTTATTTGTTCATATGTTTACTTAATCTTTTACTTTTATCTATTATTGTGCTCATTTTTTTTAAAAGCTTTTTAAGATTATATTTACTGATTATTATTTTGTACTTTCGCTGTTTGCTCATATATATATGTATATATATACATACACACACACACACACACACACACATATATATATATATATATATATATATATATATATATATATATATATATATATATATAATCTTCTATTCTAAGCCGTTATATTTTATTACTTTCTAACTGTGTTATCTTAACATATTTATATTATATTGTTATATCCCTGGTTCATGTAATTTTATGCGTGGAGGCTACGTAGCTCAGTGGTAGAGCACACGAGTCAGGAAGCGACACCCTGACTAACGCGGGTTCGATCCCTCCTTGGAGCGTTAGGAAGAGCATCCATCCTTGATCTCCCATTCCAGTGTATGTCCATCATCTGTCTAATAGGAGCTGATGGTGACGGAAAAATAGTTCTTATACGGCTTCAAATTTTTTTTTATAGTATATGAGTTGTTTTGAACTTGGTTATCTTAATATATTTATATTTTCTTGTTATTTACCCTCGTTATTTATTCCTGTACGTCTTTAATATTTTATTAGAATAATAGTGTACTTATTTTTTCTCTCATTCATTGCATCCTCCTTATAGAGCTACTCCAGACTGCAACCCTGAGGCTGTGCTTTTTAAGAACGGCTTTAATACACGCCATCATTATCTTGCATAAAAAAAATGCATGATTTTATTTATTTTAGTTAGTTTGCGTAATTATCAATTTTGCAATCATGATATTACACACCATCGCCCCCTCTCCTCCCATCCACTTTCAAACCTTCACTCTACCGGTTTTATAATGGCGATTGTCATGTATTTACTTATATAATCGTTTACCAATTCATTGTATTTATTCATATTTATGTATATTTATTTATTTGTTTGTTTTTACATTTATTTACGTACATATTTACTAGTTCTTATTATATATATATATATATATATATATATATATATATATATATATATATATATATATATATATATATATATATATATATATATATATATATATATATATATATATATATATGTATATATTTATATGACTACTTTTTATGTTTCATTTACCTTCTTCATTTTAATTTCTTGTGCACATCACCTTTTTTACTATTTGTTTCGTCTCTGATGCCCCCCCATTCTCTTCATTTTTCTCTCTTTCCTTCTCTCCTGCCCATTTCTTCTCCTCTTTTACACTTTTTGTTTTGGGGCTTCTACTTTCCTTCCTTCATTTTCTTATTTTCTTCTCTACATGTCTTCTTCTGTTTATATGGAGTCGTTGTTTTGTGCTATACTCTTGGAGGCTAGTATTGGTTATAACTTAGAACTTACGACCAGATTCCCTTCAT
>JAXCGZ010003446.1:5000-12331 GCA_037179515.1 Halocaridina rubra | reverse complement strand
ATATATATATATGTATATATATATATATATGTATATATATATATATATATATATATATATATATATATATATATATATATATATATATATATATATATATATATATATATATATGAATTCACACAAGCTTAAAGACATCATGCCTCTAAAATATTGCTAAAAGAGAAAGTATAAAGAGGCCCTCTCCTATCAAGAAAACAGATCTCTTCGCCATAAAACTATATCAGCAAGTTCCATTTTGGCTTGGTTTACGAGCTTTCAAAGGCTAAATAAATTAGTTTGACGATAAAGGCTACTTAGAGAAGCTCTTTCTCTTCGTTCTCTTCAAACAAGATATTTTAGCCATGGTCTTTAGACTTGAGTAAGTTATGCGGTCCTCTATAATTCTATGCCCTCATTTATTTATATATATATATATATATATATATATATATATATATATATATATATATATATATATATATATATATATATATATAATATATATATATATATATATATATATATATATATATATATATATATATATATATATATATATATATATATATATATATATATATATATATATATGTATATATATATATATATATATATATATATATATATATATATATATATATATAAATATATATATACATATATATATATATATATATATATATATATATATATATATATATATATATATATATATATATATATATATATATATATATATATATATATATATATATATATATATATATATATATATATATATATCTATATATAAATATATATATATACATATATATATATATATATATATATATATATATATATATATATATATATATATATGAATCATTTTTTTACCCCGACCGGGACTCGAACCTAGGACTTATGATTACTAAGTCAAGGCGCTACCACTACACCACAGAAGGTTAAAAGGAACCCAACCTTATAGCTTATATCTGCTATACATAGGAATGAACGCATTCTAACTGAATGCCACTATGTTCATATTACAGATTCCCCAACCTCACTCGTGGCTTCATTTTAGCATTTAATTCGATTCCCAATCTCATTTGGGCCATGAAATAACCAAATAGCACATTACATATGTGAAAACATGAATCATTTTTTTACCCCGACCGGGACTCGAACCTAGGACTTATGATTACTAAGTCAAGGCGCTACCACTACACCACAGAAGGTTAAAAGGAACCCAACCTTATAGCTTATATCTGCTATACATAGGAATGAACGCATTCTAACTGAATGCCACTATGTTCATATTACAGATTCCCCAACCTCACTCGTGGCTTCATTTTAGCATTTAATTCGATTCCCAATCTCATTTGGGCCATGAAATAACCAAATAGCACATTACATATGTGAAAACATGAATCATTTTTTTACCCCGACCGGGACTCGAACCTAGGACTTATGATTACTAAGTCAAGGCGCTACCACTACACCACAGAAGGTTAAAAGGAACCCAACCTTATAGCTTATATCTGCTATACATAGGAATGAACGCATTCTAACTGAATGCCACTATGTTCATATTACAGATTCCCCAACCTCACTCGTGGCTTCATTTTAGCATTTAATTCGATTCTCAATCTCATTTGGGCCATGAAATAACCAAATAGCACATTACATATGTGAAAACATGAATCATTTTTTTTTTTTTTTTTTTTTTTTACCCCGACCGGGACTCGAACCTAGGACTTATGATTACTAAGTCAAGGCGCTACCACTACACCACAGAAGGTTAAAAGGAACCCAACCTTATAGCTTATATCTGCTATACATAGGAATGAACGCATTCTAACTGAATGCCACTATGTTCATATTACAGATTCCCCAACCTCACTCGTGGCTTCATTTTAGCATTTAATTCGATTCCCAATCTCATTTGGGCCATGAAATAACCAAATAGCACATTACATATGTGAAAACATGAATCATTTTTTTACCCCGACCGGGACTCGAACCTAGGACTTATGATTACTAAGTCAAGGCGCTACCACTACACCACAGAAGGTTAAAAGGAACCCAACCTTATAGCTTATATCTGCTATACATAGGAATGAACGCATTCTAACTGAATGCCACTATGTTCATATTACAGATTCCCCAACCTCACTCGTGGCTTCATTTTAGCATTTAATTCGATTCCCAATCTCATTTGGGCCATGAAATAACCAAATAGCACATTACATATGTGAAAACATGAATCATTTTTTTACCCCGACCGGGACTCGAACCTAGGACTTATGATTACTAAGTCAAGGCGCTACCACTACACCACAGAAGGTTAAAAGGAACCCAACCTTATAGCTTATATCTGCTATACATAGGAATGAACGCACGAGTGAGGTTGGGGAATCTTTAATATGAACATAGTGGCATTCAGTTAGAATGCGTTCATTCCTATGTATAGCAGATATAAGCTATAAGGTTGGGTTCCTTTTAACCTTCTGTGGTGTAGTGGTAGCGCCTTGACTTAGTAATCATAAGTCCTAGGTTCGAGTCCCGGTCGGGGTAAAAAAATGATTCATGTTTTCACATATGTAATGTGCTATTTGGTTATTTCATGGCCCAAATGAGATTGGGAATCGAATTAAATGCTAAAATGAAGCCACGAGTGAGGTTGGGGAATCTGTAATATGAACATAGTGGCATTCAGTTAGAATGCGTTCATTCCTATGTACAGCAGATATAAGCTATAAGGTTGGGTTCCTTTTAACCTTCTGTGGTGTAGTGGTAGCGCCTTGACTTAGTAATCATAAGTCCTAGGTTCGAGTCCCGGTCGGGGTAAAAAAATGATTCATGTTTTCACATATGTAATGTGCTATTTGGTTATTTCATGGCCCAAATGAGATTGGGAATCGAATTAAATGCTAAAATGAAGCCACGAGTGAGGTTGGGGAATCTGTAATATGAACGTAGTGGCATTCAGTTAGAATGCGTTCATTCCTATGTATAGCAGATATAAGCTATAAGGTTGGGTTCCTTTTAACCTTCTGTGGTGTAGTGGTAGCGCCTTGACTTAGTAATCATAAGTCCTAGGTTCGAGTCCCGGTCGGGGTAAAAAAATGATTCATGTTTTCACATATGTAATGTGCTATTTGGTTATTTCATGGCCCAAATGAGATTGGAATCGAATTAAATGCTAAAATGAAGCCACGAGTGAGGTTGGGGAATCTGTAATATGAACATAGTGGCATTCAGTTAGAATGCGTTCATTCCTATGTATAGCAGATATAAGCTATAAGGTTGGGTTCCTTTTAACCTTCTGTGGTGTAGTGGTAGCGCCTTGACTTAGTAATCATAAGTCCTAGGTTCGAGTCCCGGTCGGGGTAAAAAAATGATTCATGTTTTCACATATGTAATGTGCTATTTGGTTATTTCATGGCCCAAATGAGATTGGGAATCGAATTAAATGCTAAAATGAAGCCACGAGTGAGGTTGGGGAATCTGTAATATGAACATAGTGGCATTCAGTTAGAATGCGTTCATTCCTATGTATAGCAGATATAAGCTATAAGGTTGGGTTCCTTTTAACCTTCTGTGGTGTAGTGGTAGCGCCTTGACTTAGTAATCATAAGTCCTAGGTTCGAGTCCCGGTCGGGGTAAAAAAATGATTCATGTTTTCACATATGTAATGTGCTATTTGGTTATTTCATGGCCCAAATGAGATTGGGAATCGAATTAAATGCTAAAATGAAGCCACGAGTGAGGTTGGGGAATCTGTAATATGAACATAGTGGCATTCAGTTAGAATGCGTTCATTCCTATGTATAGCAGATATAAGCTATAAGGTTGGGTTCCTTTTAACCTTCTGTGGTGTAGTGGTAGCGCCTTGACTTAGTAATCATAAGTCCTAGGTTCGAGTCCCGGTCGGGGTAAAAAAATGATTCATGTTTTCACATATGTAATGTGCTATTTGGATATATATATATATATATATATATATATATATATATATATATATATATATATATATATATATATATATATATATATATATATATATATATATATACATATGTGTGTATGTGTGTGTGAGTGCATGTGTGTGTGCGTGTGTGTGTATGTATATATACTATATATATATATATATATATATATATATATATATATATATATATATATATATATATATATATATATATATATATATATATATATATATATATATATATATATATATATATATATATATATATATATATATATATATATATATATATATATATATATATATATATATATATATATATATATATATATATATATATATATATATATATATATATATATATATATATATGCATATATATATATATATATATATATATATATATATATATATATATATATATATATATATATATATCTATATATCTATATATATATATATATATATATATATATATATATATATATATATATATATATATATATATATATATATATATATATATATATATATATATATATATATTTATATATAAATATATATATATATATATATATATATATATATATATATATATATATATATATATATATATATATATATATGCATATATATATATATATATATATATATATATATATATATATATATATATATATATATATATATATATATATATATGTATATATATATATATATATATATATATATATATATATATATATATATATATATATATATATATATATATATATATATATATATATATATATATATATGTATATACATATATATATATATATATATATATATATATATATATATATATATATATATATATATATATATATATATATATATATATATATAAATATGTATATAAATATATATACATACATATATATATATATATATATATATATATATATATATATATATATATATATATATATATATATATATATATATATATATATATATATATATATATATATATATATATATATATATATATATATATATATATATATATATATGTATGTATGTATGTATGTGATTACCTAATTGATTACCTAATTGTGTTTACGGGAAAGAGCCCAAAGCTCGTATCTTCCCGTCTCCTCATCGGTTCCATTTTATACTTAGTGATACTTATCATACCTGTCCTTAAAACTATGTATTGAGATAGCATTAACTACCTCCTCGCTTAGCCAATTCCAATTATCAACTACTCTTACACTGAAAAAGTATTTCCTTACATCCTGCAAAGAACTTTTCTTACGAAGCTTCAAACTATGACCTCTAGTTCTAGAGCCAGCCATATCAAAATATCCATCCCTATCCACTCTATCATAACCATGAAGGAATTTAAAGACTGTCACCATATCCCCCCTCACTCTTCTAGCTTCGAGTGATGGTAAGTCTAATTCCCTCAGCCTCTCATCATAACTGAGATTGCGTATTTCTGGCACCAGTTTCGTGGCATGTCTTTGAACTTTTTCAAGCTTAGCTATGTGCTTTTTCAAGTGCGGATTCCAAAAGGGGGCTGCATATTCGAGTTTTGGCCTCACATAGGTTACATAAATATTTCTGAACATTTCCTTGTCCATGTGCCTGAAGGCTACTCTTACATTTGATAAGAATGCATATGCTGCCCTTACTATGCCATTTATATGTATTTCTGGAGACAAATCTGCCAGTATGTTTACTCTTAGATCTCTTTCATGTTCTGTCTCTTGAAGTTGTACTCCAGCCACCGAGTAGTCAAGCTTGGGCCTTCTTGCACTTGTACCCATTCTCATTACCTTACATTTTGAAGTATTGAATTTCATTAGCCACTTTTCTGACCACTCATGCAGATTATTTAGATCCTCCTGAAGTTCTCTACCATTGTTCTCGTTTTTTTTTACTTTCTTCACAATCTTTGCATCATCTGCAAACATATTCATGAATGAACTTACAGACTCTGGTAGGTCATTTACATATAAAAGGAACAAAAGTGGCCCTAAAACTGAACCCTGTGGAACTCCACTACTAACTCTTCTCCATTCAGACACTGAGTGTCTTACTCTAACCCTCTGTTCCCATCCTTCTAAGTAAGTTTTTATCCATTCCAAAACATTTCCACCTATTCTAGCCATTGATTGCAGCTTCCTAATAAGTCTCCCATGTGGAACAGTGTCAAACGCTTTCTGGAAGTCTAGGAATATGCAATCTGCCCAGCCCTCTCTTTCCTGTAAGATTTGGCTTACCTCATCATAAAATTCTAATAAGTTTGTTACTGTTGATCTACCTTCTCTGAAGCCATGTTGCCTCACTGACAAAAAGTTGAAGGATTCCAAGTGAAGAGAGATATGTTTCCTTAGTAGTTTCTCCATAAGTTTGCAAACTATGCTGGTCAAGGAAACTGGTCTATAGATCAGAGCCGTATCCCTCCTTCCCTTTTTGAAGATAGGTATCACATTTGCTTGTTTCCAGCATCTTGGAATCTCCCCCGACTCCAGTGACTCCTTAAATATGATACTTAGTGCCACTGATATTGTGTTTGCGCATTTTTTAAGCACATGAGGGGATATGTCATCAGGACCTGTAGCTTTATGAACATCTAAATCCATCAGCGCTTTGCATACCTCTGTGGCTGTAAGGTTGATGTTCTCTAATACCGGCCCTTGAGCTTCTATCACTGCAATCTGAGGGGGTGGGGTATTTTCTATTGTAAATACTGACTGAAACTCCTAGTTCAATTCTTTGCAGATCTCTTCATCCGTCTCAGTGATGCTTCCATGTGTGTGTGTGTGTAGTTTGCATTGCTATAAATACTCACACTTCTTATTCAAATATTGAATATATTATTTGCATTATTCGCATTCTATGTATTATCATAATGACGTATATTGTCTATATTATAATTGTTATGTTATATTTATTATTATTATTTTTATCACATATTATCATTATTTCCATGGCGATAGGAAAAGTGCATCCAGACTTAATTCCCCAGCTCCAACCTGTCTCGTCCCCTTTCGAATAGAAAACCAAATGTCATAAAAGAGCCATCAACATTAGTTTGATTATCACTATTATAATGATTCTTCATCAGTATTATTTTTGGTAATGTAATTTTTATCAATGTTTTTATTATCATTATTATCAATATAAGTATCATTATAATTGTTTGAGCGCTTGAAGACGGAAAAACGATTGATGCATATTGATATAGATTTAGAGGTTAGAAGAGACAAAAATTAGCATAGCTCTGGAAAAAAAATATATAACTTTGCATATATCTGTATTTTCATTTACGTATATATTAATTAATCACAAAAGAGCTTTATTTAATCCTTTCCTATTTGTA
>JAXCGZ010003445.1:0-7500 GCA_037179515.1 Halocaridina rubra | reverse complement strand
AGAACCACGTCTTTCTTTCCTTTTTTTGAAGATTGTACCCCTTTCACTAGTTTTCAAGCATTTTGAATTCTCCCAGGTTTCCAATGACTTTTGAAATTAGACTCACAATTTTACATATAATAGTGCACCACATTTCTTAAAAACAAAAGAGGATCCATCGGATAGCCCCATAGATTCATGAGCATCTAATTTCATCAATGCTTTACATGACTTTGTAGTAGAAAGTTGATAATGGTCTGTAATACAGTCCCTTATCCTAGCATCCCTGCAATATAAGGGGGTGAGGGGTGGAGTATATTCTATAGTAAATACAGAGCATAGTTCCTTATTCAATTCTGTCATGGATTATCAAAGTGTCTCGGCAGTACTTCCTTTTCCCTTTCCATATTAAATTTTTTTTTAATGATCTTAATTTCCCTCTAATAAAGTTGTGGAAAAGTTTGGAATTTTTCTTAAAAATCACTCTCTCATATTCCCGCTCTGCCTTTCTTACTTAGTTTAAGTACTAATTTCTTTTTATTTATATATCTGACAGGCATTTAAAAGTTTTCCCCTGATATATATTCCAGTATTTGTCTTTTCAACTCCGTTACCATTTATCTTTGGAATTAAAAACAAAATTATATTTTGGCAGCTAGTATGTAACAGATACCAAACATTTTGTTTTTCTAACTAAAGATTCCGTACGGCAACTGTACAAAATTGTTCAGCAAACGATATATGCAATGTGATCGTTAATAGTCCTTCAGTCTCTCTCATTTTAAATGATTCTTCCTCAGTTCCTTTTCGATTTCCTTTCTCTCAGTCAAAATATCCTCGATCGCTATCAACAACACACAGTGGTCACCTTATCCAATCGATGGCACAACTCCATTATACTAATATACACAACATTATCTATGAATACTACATCGACCTCCAGTGATGGTTTCCCTCCTCTCGTTGACCCTAGCTGGTTCAGCATATATTTTGGAAAAAAATGACCTTGCACAAACTCTAAGACTCTTGCCCTAAAATAAGTAGTACTGTGTGTGCGTTTGTGTGCAAATGTTTGCATATGTGTGTCTGTGTTTGTGTTCGTATGAGTGTGTAATAATCAAATTGTAATTACCTAATTGTGCTTGAGGGAAAGAGTCCCATGCTCGTAACTCTCCGTCTACTGGTCGATTCCATTATTGTACTTTCATACATATACACATGCATCATTTTCCCATGTAAGGGGGTGTCCTAGCCTAGAAAATCACGTTCACCAAGATCCACACATACCTCAACCACTCCTCTCAGCTCCAAGGGGATAAACTGTTACCATGCCTCCCCCCTTCCACTCTGATTGGTTCATCCGTAAGGTAGGCGGGCAAGGGTATTCTACAATAAGCCCGATAGCAGGAGCTGGTTTACCTCCACCGCTTCATCACATGGCAACACCCCTCACACCCGTCCATCACAGTTCAATGAGCTAGCAGGTGCGAGAAATTTCTTAGCCAGCATCGTCTATGCACAATCTTCCTCAACTCATTCATATCTCTCGCACGCACTTTTCCCAGTTCCACTGACATTTCACGTGCATTCAGAGCTCTTTTCACGCCATCCATCCATGTCATTCTGGGTCTCCCTCTTGACCTAACTCTAAAACCTTCTGCACTTCAAATTCTCTTCACTATTCGTTCATCACTCATTCTTTCCATGTGTCCAAACCAACTCAACACTCTCTGATCTAAACTATCCGACAGCTTCATTCCAACACTCGTTCTATGCCTGACATCCTCATCTCATACTCTATATATTCTAGATACGCCAATCATACTTCTCAAACACCTCATCTTCATTACACTCAAATTGCTCCTGTCATCCTTCTTGCATTCCAAATATCTGCTTCATAAAACG
The DNA here is from genome assembly GCA_037179515.1 of Halocaridina rubra. Classification (NCBI taxonomy): domain Eukaryota; kingdom Metazoa; phylum Arthropoda; class Malacostraca; order Decapoda; family Atyidae; genus Halocaridina; species Halocaridina rubra. Next base: position 5,616 of record JAXCGZ010003445.1, on the reverse strand, counting down.
CTGTCGATACTATCACACCTTCATATATCTTCTCTTTGCATTCACTTCCAAATACCTATTTCTCATAACACTTTTCACACTACCTAGATATTTACTAGCTTCCTTCACTCTGTGATTTTCCTCTACATCCACTCATCCATTGTACTAGCCTGCTGACTAGTACAGTGGTAACGCGCTGGCTTCGCATTCACGAGGTCGAAAGATCGGTTCCCGTCCATGACCGAGAGTTTAAGCTGTTTACTGGCAGGAACTGCTGTGGTTGGACACCACAGTGGGGGGTTGGGGCTTGCCATGGCTGACGAATACCCATTGTATTGAAATGGAAATAAAGTTTGCTTGTTTGTTTGTTTTGTTTGATACATACAGCCTCAGATACTTGAAACATTCTACTTCTTCAAGTAACTCCCCATTCACTCCTACATTCAATCTACCAACATTAACACTCCCCGAGCATGTCATGATTTTACTTTTACCAATATTCACCTGCAACCTCCATTTTTCTTACACCCTAACTAACTCAGTCAACAAATAATTCAATTCATTCTCAGTATCAGACACCAGTACATTATCATCCACAAATAGCATCAGATTCAATTTCCACAACCTTCCATCTTCGCCCTCTAGTTCCAAGCCTGTGTCTAATATTCTGTCATTTACTTCCTTTACCACTCATTCCATGTACACATTAAACAACTATGGCGACATTACACAACCTTGACGTAACCCTACAATCACCTCAAACCAATCACTCATTCCATTTCCAACTCTCACATATGCTCTAAAATTCTTGTAAATACTCTTCACCGCATTCAACAAACTTCCACTTATTCTATACTTCGTAACACACTCCACATCCCTTCTATGTCTACCATGTCAAACGATTTCTCTAAGTCAATAAAAGCCCCAGAAGTGTCCCTACCTTTCTTCAAGCACTTTTCACACACCTGTCTTACTGCAAACACCTAAGCCATACATGCTTTTCCTCTTCTGAACCCACACTGTTCATAGTATCTTTCCTAATTCTCTTGATTACCACTCTTCCATGCTCCTTACCAACTGCACTCAACAAACTAATTCCTCTTAACAAATACACTCGTTACTTATCTCCTTTCCCTTTGTAGAGTGGAACCACACATGCACTCCTTTAGTTAACTTGGACCTTCCCTTTCCTGAAGCATACATTCAACAACCTAACCATCCATTCTACTAATGTTTCCCAATCTTTTGACAATCACTCAGCATAACACCCATCTACCCCTAGTGCTGTACCTGCTTTCATTGTTCTCAATGCCAAGTGTACTTAGTGATACTAAACATGAATCATATTTAACCCCTGACCGGGACTCGAGCCTAAGACACATAATTACTGTGCCAAGGCGCTATCAACTACACTACTGAAGGTGTGTCATCCGATTTATCCCCCTTTTTATTTAAGATATGTGCTCCACCATTGTATGTAAAATTGTGAATCATATATGAAAAAAATATTGAAGTCTTGGAAGATTTCAAGATGCTTGAAGACTGATGTGTGTGTGTGTGTGTGTGTGATTACCTAATTGTGATTACCTAATTGTGCTTACGGGAAAGAGCCCAAAGCTCGTATCTTCCCGTCTCCTGATCGGTTCCATTTTAGACTTAGTGATACTTATCATACCTGTCCTTAAAACTATGGATTGGGATAGCATTAACTACCTCCTCGCTTAGCGAATTCCAATTATCAACTACTCTTACACTGAAAAAGTATTTCCTTACATCCTGCAAAGAAGTTTTCTTACGAAGCTTCAAACTATGACCTCTAGTTCTAGAGCCAGCCATATCAAAATATCGATCCCTATCCACTCTATCATAACCATGAAGGAATTTAAAGACTGTCACCATATCCCCCCTCACTCTTCTAGCTTCCAGTGATGGTAAGTCTAATTCCCTCAGCCTCTCATCATAACTGAGATTGCGTATTTCTGGCACCAGTTTCGTGGCATGTCTTTGAACTTTTTCAAGCTTAGCTATGTGCTCTTTCAAGTGCGGATTCCAAAAGGGGGCTGCATATTCGAGTTTTGGCCTCACATAGGTTACATAAATATTTCTGAACATTTCCTTGTCCATGTGCCTGAAGGCTACCCTTACATTTGATAAGAATGCATATGCTGCCCTTACTATGCCATTTATATGTATTTCTGGAGACAAATCTGCCAGTATGTTTACTCCTAGATCTCTCTCATTTTCTGTCTCTTGAAGTTGTACTCCAGCCACCGAGTAGTCAAAGCTTGGGCCTTCTTGCACTTGTAGCCATTCTCATTACCTAACATTTTGAAGTATTGAATTTCATTAGCCACTTTTCTGACCACTCATGCAGATTATTTAGATCCTCCTGAAGTTCTCTACCATTGCTCTCGTTTTTTACTTTCTTCACAATCTTTGCATCATCTGCAAACATATTCATGAATGAATTTACAGACTCTGGTAGGTCATTTACATATACAAGGAACAAAAGTGGCCCTAAAACTGAGCCCTGTGGAACTCCACTACTAACTCTTCTCCATTCAGACACTGAGTGTCTTACTCTAACCCTCTGTTCCCTTCCTTCTAAGTAAGTTTTTATCCATTCCAAAACATTTCCACCTATTCTAGCCATTGATTGCAGCTTCCTAATAAGTCTCCCATGTGGAACAGTGTCAAACGCTTTCTGGAAGTCTAGGAATATGCAATCTGCCCAGCCCTCTCTTTCGTGTGTGTGTGTGATTACCTAATTGTGATTACCTAATTTTGTTTACGGGAAAGAGCCCAAAGCTCGTATCTTCCCGTCTCCTGATCGGTTCCATTTTAGACTTAGTGATACTTATCGTACCTGTCCTTAAAACTATGGATTGAGATAGCATTAACTACCTCCTCGCTTAGCCAATTCCAATTATCAACTACTCTTACACTGAAAAAGTATTTCCTTACATCCTGCAAACAAGTTTTCTTATGAAGCTTCAAACTATGACCTCTAGTTCTAGAGCCAGCCATATCGAAATATCGATCCCTATCCACTCTATCATAACCATGAAGGAATTTAAAGACTGTCACCATATCCCCCCTTACTCTTCTAGCTTCGAGTGATGGCAAGTCTAATTCCCTCAGCCTCTCATCATAACCGAGATTGCGTATTTCTGGCACCAGTTTCGTGGCATGTCTTTGAACTTTTTCAAGCTTAGCTATGTGCTTTTTCAAGTGCGGATTCCAAAAGGGGGCTGCATATTCGAGTTTTGGCCTCACATAGGTTACATAAATATTTCTGAACATTTCCTTGTCCATGTGCCTGAAGGCTACCCTTACATTTGATAAGAATGCATATGCTGCCCTTACTACGCCATTTATATGTATTTCTGGAGACAAATCTGCCAGTATCTTTACTCCTAGATCTCTCTCATTTTCTGTCTCTTGAAGTTGTACTCCAGCCACCGAGTAGTCAAGCTTGGGCCTTCTTGCACTTGTACCCATTCTCATTACCTTACATTTTGAGGTATTGAATTTCATTAGCCACTTTTCTGACCACTCATGCAGATTATTTAGATCCTCCTGAAGTTCTCTACCATTGTTCTCGTTTTTTACTTTCTTCACAATCTTTGCATCATCTGCAAACATATTCATGAATGAATTTACAGACTCTGGTAGGTCATTTACATATACAAGGAACAAAAGTGGCCCTAAACCTGAACCCTGTGGAACTCCACTACTAACTCTTCTCCATTCAGACACTGAGTGTCTTACTCTAACCCTCTGTTCCCTTCCTTCTAGGTAAGTTTTTATCCATTCCAAGACATTTCCACCTATTCTAGCCATTGATTGCAGCTTCCTAATAAGTCTCCCATGTGGAACAGTGTCAAACGCTTTCTGGAAGTCTAGGAATATGCAATCTGCCCAGCCTTCTCTTTCCTGTAAGATTTGGCTTACCTCATCATAAAATTCTAATAAGTTTGTTACTGTTGATCTACCTTCTCTGAAGCCATGTTGCCTCACTGACAAAAAGTTGAAGGATTCCAAGTGAAGAGACATATGTTTCCTTAGTAGTTTCTCCATAAGTTTGCAAACTATGCTGGTCAAGGAAACTGGTCTATAGTTCAGAGCCGTATCCCTCCTTCCCTTTTTGAAGATAGGTATCACATTTGCTTGTTTCCAGCATCTTGGAATCTCCCCCGACTCCAGTGACTCCTTAAATATGATACTTAGTGCCACTGATATTGTGTTTGCGCATTTTTTAAGCACATGAGGGGATATGTCATCAGGACCTGTAGCTTTATGAACATCTAAATCCATCAGCGCTTTGCATACCTCTGTGGCTGTAAGGTTGATGTTCTCTAATACTGGCCCTTGAGCTTCTATCACTGCAATCTGAGGGGGTGGGGTATTTTCTACTGTAAATACTGACTGAAACTCCTTGTTCAATTCTTTGCAGATCTCTTCGTCCGTCTCAGTGATGCTTCCATCCGCTCTCTTTAGCCTTAAAACCTGTTCTTTTACCTTCAGTTTTCCTCTGATAAAGCTGTGGAAAAGCTTGGGATTTTCTTTAGCCTTCCTGGTGATGTCCCTCTCATAATCTCTCTCTGCCTCTCTCCTTTTACTTAGGTAGTAATTTCTTGCTCTTTTGTAGGTTTGCCAGGCATTTATGTTTTTTCTCCTCCTATACCTTTTCCAGCATTTGTCTCTCCACTCCTTAGCTCTTTTACACCCATTATCGAACCATTTCTCTCTGGCATGAATTACACCTACTTTGGTGACAGGTATGCAGCAATCTACTATCTTCCCATATTTCTCACAAAAGATGTCATACATTTCTTGTACAGATTTGTTGTAAAATAAGGTTCTCCAGTCAATAACTGCAAAAAGCTCATTCATTTTGATGTAATATCCTTTCGGATAGTTCCTCCTCATGTCCTCAGTGCCTCTACTCTCAGGAAGAATGTCTTCAATGATATACTCCATCAACAACACACAGTGGTCACTCTTTCCAATTGGTGGTTCATACTCAATATTTTCAATATCCAACACATTATCTGTGTACACTAGATCAAGTAGTGATGGCTCATCCCCACCCCTGGCTCTTGTTGGTTCCATTACATGTTGGTGTAGGAAATCCCCTTGTACGCAATCTAGGAATCTTGCCCCAAATGAGTCCTCACCACTGTGTGGGTCAAGATTTATCCAATCTATCTCTTTATGATTAAAGTCTCCCATAATCAAAATCCTACATTTTTTCTCCCGTGCCATGCTAACAACTGAGTTTATGACTTCAATAGTACCTATATGACTTTCCTCATAAATTTCAAGCCTATTTTGGTTCCTTGGTGGGTTGTATACAACAGTTATTATAATGCTCTCTGACCCAGTATTTATGCGAGCAACAAGAAATTCCCTGAACTCACTTTCTATAGCCAAGTTTATTTCTTCAACTTGAATCCTCTCACTTATGAGCAGTGCTATCCCTCCACCAGTCCTCTCAGATCTTTCAACCCTTAGTATTCTGAAGCCCTTAGGAAAAACTGTGACACTGTTTATGTCCTCACTCAACTTAGTCTCTGTAATTGCTACTATATCTGCCTTACTGTTGTGAATCCTATCTTTTAATTCTACTGCCTT
>JAXCGZ010003444.1:0-12424 GCA_037179515.1 Halocaridina rubra | reverse complement strand
TCTTCTTCTTCTTCCTTTATTTGCGTTCCCATTTTCATATGGGGTCGCATCTCTTCACTAGTCGTCTCCACTGGTTCCGGTCCATCACTTGCTCCTCCTCCAGCTGTCTCTCTCTGAGATCCTCCTTCAGTCGGTCTTTCCACCGTAGTTTAGGTCTTCCTCGTCTACGTCTGCCCTCCACGTCCATCTCCATCACTCTCACACCCACGTATTCTTCATCTCTCCTCTTCAAATGACCGAACCACTGTAATCTCCTCTCCTGCGCTTTCGCCGACGCCTCCACCACCTTCACTGTACCTCTGATCTGGTCATTTCGTATCCTGTCCTCCCTCGTCACCCCACACATCCACCTCAGCATTCTCATTTCTGCGACATCTATCTTCCTTTCTTGAACCTTTTTCACAGGCCACGTCTCCGCACCGTACAGCAACGCTGGTCTCACAACTGACTTGTACACTTTTCCTTTCACTCTAGCACTGATTTTCTTGTCACATAGCACCCCTGATGTTCTCTTCCAGCTGTTCCATGCTACCTGGATCCAATGATCAATCTCTCTCTCTAGGTCTCCATCCTTCGTTACGTAGGAGCCGAGGTATTTGAAGGCGTCCGCCTATATATATATATATATATATATATATATATATATATATATATATATATATATATATATATATATATATATATATATATATATATATATATATATATATATATATATATATATATATATATATATATATATATATATATATATATATATATATATATACATACATACTTATATATATATATATATATATATATATATATATATATATATATATATATATATATATATATATATATATATATATATATATATATATATATATATATATATATATATATATATATATATATATATATATATATATATATATATATATATATATATATATATATATATATATATATATATATATATATATTATATATATATATATATATATATATATATATATATATATATATATATATATATATATATATATATATATATATATATATATATATATATATATATATATATATATATATATATATATATATATATATATATATATATATATATATATATATATATATATATATATAAAATATATATATATATATATATATATATATATATATATATATATATATATATATATATATATATATATGCAGTAATCCCTCTCTATATCGCGGTTCACCTAACGCAAATTCAGTGCATTGCGGATTTTTTGGGGGATTTTTTTTTTTTTTTAAGATTATTGTGACACCAGAACGGGACAAAAAATTATAAAATAAAACAGCCTTTATCAAGCTGTAAAGAGAAACAGAGATGGAGAGTGTAATGACCTGTCAGATGAGAAGGGATTAGTAAATATGTGTAATGAATATCCAGTTCTCTGCTGGGTTTTAATATACCTCTGCATTATTTTCATGATGTCTATTACAATCATTCTCCTTAGATCTTATTATTGTTATTATTATTATTATTATTATTATTATTATTATTATTATTATTATTATTATTATTATTATTATTATTATTGGCAACAATAATTTTCCTTTTATGATGATTGCGGAGATTATTATTATTATTATTATTATTATTATTATTATTATTATTATTATTATTATTATTATTATTTTTTTTTTTTTTTTTTTCTAAGAGTGTGACACTGGGACAGGCAGAAACTGCTCTCATCAACAAAGGCCAGGGCACGAGAAAATACCAAGACGAAGGAAAAGAAAAAGGTTAAGGGCAAGGCAGAGATGAGGTAATGTCACACAAAGGAAAACGACAGACAGAAAAAAACAGTCAAAGTAAAGAGGACCCAGAGATATGGAGGACTAGGCTCTGAGATGACGATAGATCTGCTTTTTAAAGGATGAAAGGTCATAAGAATTAGGAAAGACAGAAGGAGGAAGAGAGTTCCAGAGTCTGGGGGTAGATGGGAAGAAGCAGTCGCTGCACCGACCAATCCGCGAGCTACAAATCACCACACAGTACCTGTGAGATGAGGCCGCTTGGCCAGTGTTACGCAGCCTCGGCAGTGGAGGAGGAATGCAACTCGCCAACTCATCAGAGCAGCGATGGAAGTAGTAGCGATAGAAAAGCGTAAGGGAAGATACCTTACGGCGAAGAGAGAGAGAATCCAGGTTAGAAGTAAGAGAAGGATCATTAATGAGTCTGACTGCCTTAGATTCAACCCTATCAAGAAGATAAGTAAAGAAGCACCCCAGATATGTGAGCAGTATTCTAAGCAGGGGCAGATAAGACCTTTGTAAATTTTAAGTAACTGCAATGAGGAAAAGTAATTACGAAAACAAAACAAACCCCCCAATATTTTGGATGAAGATTTAGAAATTTTGATTATGTGATTCCTCCAAGTCAAGTTAGAGGCTATACGGATTCCTAATATATTGATAGAGTTAAGAGGGTAAATTTCATTAGTTTCGAAGACAATAGGGTTATCAGGAGGAGAATAAGATAAAGAGATAGCCAGAAACTGTGTCTTGGAGGCATTGAATTTAACTAAATTTTGAGTGCCCCATTCAGATACTCTCTGCAAATCGGAGTTAAGAGTAGAAGAAAGAGTGATACGAGATTGATTACGAGTAACAGATGAAGGTTGTGAAGAAAAGGCAGAGGAAAAGTGAAGGGTAGAATCATTTTATGTGGGGTCGATGTTTGTGGCCAGTTTTCTCCATTTGTTTCTGTCCCATACCTCATCACCCAACAAACCTTTAGACCTCAGGTCGTCATTGATGCAATCCATGCACCTACGCTTTGGTCTTCCTCTCCTTTTCCTACCCTGTATATCCATTTCCATCACCCTCCTCCCAACATACTGTTCATCCTCCTAACGACATGACCATACCATCTTAGTCTACTTTCTTGTATCTTATCTGATATTTCTCTAACTTTTGAGGTACCTCTAATTACCTCGTTTCTGATCTTATCGCTTCTTGTCACACCACACATCCATCTCAACATCCTCATCTCTGCCACATCCAGTATTTTCTCCTGTGTCTTCTTTATTGCCCATGTCTCTGCTCCATACATCATCGCAGGTCTCACAACTGTCTTATGCACTTTACCCCTCAACTTAATCCCTATTCTCCTGTCGCACAGCACCCCAGACACTATCTTCCAGTTCTTCCATCCCACTTGTAATCTGTGGGTTATTTCTGACTCTAGGTCACCATCCTCTGCTACTGTTGACCCCAAATACTTGAACTTTTCAACTCTTTTCAACACCTTTCCCTGCAAATTGACCTCCCCATCCTCGTCATTTCTCAACCTCAAGTACTCTGTCTTCTTCCTGCTGATTTTCAGTCCTCTATCCTCCATCACTCTTCTCCACTCCTCAAGCTTCTCCTCCACTACCTCTCGTCTGTTGCTACACAGTACAATGTCATCTGCAAAGAGCATACACCATGGAGACTGATCTCTAATACCCTGGGTTACTACATCCAAGACCATATCAAATAGATATGGACTCAAAGCAGACCCTTGATGCAGACCAACATTTACTGAGAGAGTTTTCATCAAGCCCACACTGCTCTTAACATTTGCCTCTGCCCTCTCATACATATCTTGGATGATTCTTACATATTTCTCGGGGACTCCCTTTTCTCTAATACACCTCCACACCTCTTGACGTGGTACTTGATCATATGCCTTTTCCAGGTCAATAAAGACCATATGCAGTCCTTTCTGTTTCTCCATATGCTTTTCCATCATTTGTCTCAAGGCAAATATGGCATCCACTGTTCCTCTTCCAGGCATGGAGCCAAACTATTCATCCCCAATTGTCGTTACCTCTCTGAGTCTCCTCTCCATGATCTTCTCCCATATCTTCATAGTATGACTTAACAACTTTATACCTCTATAGTTTCCACACTCCTGAATGTCTCCCTTCCCTTTATAGATTGGGATGATTAAGCATCCTCTCCATTCCTCTGGCATCTTTTCCTGACTAAAAATCTTTTGCATTAAGTCCCACAAGATATCTATGCCTTCCTCTCCAACACTCTTCCATACCTCCACTGGCATCTTATCAGGTCCTGCTGCCTTTCCATTTTTAATTTTCCTTAATGCCCGCTCTACCTCTCTTCTAGCCACTGTTGTTGTAACTGCTTCATTTGGAAGTCCATCTTCAAATACTGCTCTTGGGTGCTCTTCATTTAGTAATCCTTCAAAATAAGTTTCCCATCTGCTTTTTATTTCATCCTTCTCTACTAGAAATACTCCATAGTTATCCTTTATTTGTCTTACTTGGGTCAAGTCCTTGGTTGCAGCATCTCGGGCCTGGCAATTTGCCATATTTTCTTCTCTCAATCTGGTATATTCAGCTCTTCATAGACTTCATTCAATTTTTCTGCCTTTGCTTTTGCTAAGGCTCTCCTTGTCTCCTTCTTTGTCTGCTTGTACTCTTCATTATCCTGCTCCAAGCCTGATAAATCTGCCTTTTTCTTTGCTTCTTTCTTGTTCTTCACCCATTCTTGCACTTCCTCATTCAACCACCATGACTCTTTATCATTTGGGGGTTTCCTTTCTGATGATTTTCCAAGTACCTCCTCACCAACTCTCCAAATCACCTTACTATTCTCTGTTCATCATTCTTGTACATCTTCATGCAACCTTATTGCTTCCAACCCTCTTCCCTTAAACATAGCTCTCAGCTCTGCATCTTTCAATCTCCCCCACTTTATCTTTGGGTCCATCCTCGACTTCTTACTTTTCCTACATTTCCTGAGCCTGCAATTACTTACTACTAGCCTATGTTGCACTGCTACACTCTCCCCATTTATTACTTTACAGTTGCTAATCTCCTTCAGATGGTTTCTCCTACACAATAATAAATCTATCTGGCTCTCCCTTCCATCACTACTGTATGTAATCAATCTGTTTTCCTTTTTCTCAAAGAATGTGTTGACCAATGCCAGATCAAATGCCACTGCAAAATCAATCACTCTCTCTCCCCCCTCATTTCTCTCGCCCACCACAAGCCCCCATGAACTCTACCTATCCCAGCCCTCCAATTCCCAAGTGGCCATTTAGATCTCCTCCCAAAAGTACCCTCTCCCTTATAGGAATTGTTCTAAGCTCCTGGTCCATCTCCTCCCAAAATGCATCCTTCACCTCCACAGTACGACCATATTGTGGGGCATAGGCACATACCACATTGACTACCGTTTCTCCCAGTCCCAGCTTTAAACTCATGATTCTGTCACTCTTTCTATTCACACCAAGTAAGCTTTCCTTCAGGTATTTGGATAGTATTATTTCTACACCATTCCTCCCTTCCTCATTTGCTCCACTATAGAACAATTTGCAACCCACACCCAGTTCCCTCGCCTTATTTCCTTTCCACCTGGTCTCCTGCACACACAGCACTCCAATTCTCCTCCTCTCCATCAGGTCCACCATATTCTCGCCCCTTCCCAGTCATCGTCCACACATTAAGAGTGTCTACCCGCAGCACCAAATCTGACACTCTCCCTCGAGCTTGCCTCTTTAACCCAGCCTGCCCATGACTGGGTAGCCCGTGCTGTCCCTCCGGAGGGGTCAGGTGAAGCCCCAATGCGTCGGGACCGGCACAAAGTTGAGGCTGGCTTGCCCCCCTCAGAGGTTGGGTTATTATTATTATTATTATTATTATTATTATTATTATTATTATTATTATTATTATTATTATTATTATTATTATTATTATTAAGGGGTCATCATTGTTTGTACATCTGCTGGTTTATTTACTTGAATAACTGTGTACAGTGCCCCTCCCTAGCTGGCTGGGACAAAGGAGGTGTGGGGGGTTGGGTAGAATAGAATGTTGGAAAGAGAGAGAGAGAGAGAGAGAGAGAGAGAGAGAGAGAGAGAGAGAGAGAGAGAGAGAGAGAGAGAGGAGAGAGAGAGAGAGAGAGAGAGAGAGAGAGAGAGAGAGAGAGAGAGAGAGAGATCTTTAATTACCTCTAGTTCATTCAACTACATTATTTATTGCAAAAATAATGATTTAATTACAAATTCGTAATAATAATAATAATAGTAATAATAATAATAATAATAACAATAATAATAATAATAATAATAATAATAATAATCTCCACAATCATCATCTAAGGAAAATTATTGTTACCAATAATAATAATAATAATAATAATAATAATAATAATAATAATAATAATAATAATAATAATAATAATATATTATAATAATAATGAGATCTAAGGAAAATTTTTGGAATAGACATCATGAAAGTAATGCAGAGGTATATTAAAACCCAGCAGAGAATCGGATATTCATTACATAACTTTTATAATCCCTTAATATCTGACAGGTCAGTACACTCACAATCTCTGTTTCTCTTTACAGCCTGATAAAGGCTATTTTATCTATCATTTTTTGGCCCATCTTTAATTCTTTTTTTTTTTTTTTTTTTTTTTTAAGTGTTCCTACTTCGCGGAAATTCACCTATCGCGGCTGGTCCCGGAACCAAACCCCCACGATAAACGAGGGATTACTGTATGTATATATATGTATATATATATATATATATATATATATATATATATATATATATATATATATATATATATATATATATATATATATATATATATATATATATATATATATATATATATATATATATATATATATATATATATATATATATATATATATATATATATATATATATATATATATATATATATATATATATATATATATATATATATATATATATATATATATATATATATATATATATATATATATATATATATATATATATATATATATATATATATATATATATATATATATATATATATATATATATATATATATATATATATATATACATACCTTGGCTGTTTCCCCTTTAATTGGGGGGTAGCTGACATCAAAGAAAGAAAACTATATATACATATATATATATATATATATATATATATATATATATATATATATATATATATATATATATATATATATATATATATATATATATATATGGTTCCTTGTATACGCGATTTTTTTATACACAAAACTGCAATAACGACCCCAAAAAATAATAGTAAAAATATTCAAACTTCGGGAATAACGCCCGCAAAAAAAATAAAAATAATGATTTTATTTTTTTTACACTTCTTCCATGAGTACAAAGAGAATTACGATAAGAAAAGATCATCATCATCATTATATATATATATATATATATATATATATATATATATATATATATATATATATATATATATATATATATATATATATGTATATATATATGTATGTGATTACCTAATTGTGATTACCTAATTGTGTTTACGGGAAAGAGCCCAAAGCTCGTATCTTCCCGTCTCCTGATCGGTTCCATTTTTAGACTTAGTGATACTTATCATACCTGTCCTTAAAACTATGGATTGAGATAGCATTAACTACCTCCTCGCTTAGCCAATTCCAATTATCAACTACTCTTACACTGAAAAAGTATTTCCTTACATCCTGCAAACAAGTTTTCTTACGAAGCTTCAAACTATGACCTCTAGTTCTAGAGCCAGCCATATCGAAATATCGATCCCTATCCACTCTATCATAACCATGAAGGAATTTAAAGACTGTCACCATATCCCCCCTTACTCTTCTAGCTTCGAGTGATGGCAAGTCTAATTCCCTCAGCCTCTCATCATAACCGAGATTGCGTATTTCTGGCACCAGTTTCGTGGCATGTCTTTGAACTTTTTCAAGCTTAGCTATGTGCTTTTTCAAGTGCGGATTCCAAAAGGGGGCTGCATATTCGAGTTTTGGCGTCACATAGGTTACATAAATATTTCTGAACATTTCCTTGTCCATGTGCCTGAAGGCTACCCTTACATTTGATAAGAATGCATATGCTGCCCTTACTACGCCATTTATATGTATTTCTGGAGACAAATCTGCCAGTATGTTTACTCCTAGATCTCTCTCATTTTCTGTCTCTTGGAGTTGTACTCCAGCCACCGAGTAGTCAAGCTTGGGCCTTCTTGCACTTGTACCCATTCTCATTACCTTACATTTTGAGGTATTGAATTTCATTAGCCACTTTTCTGACCACTCATGCAGATTATTTAGATCCTCCTGAAGTTCTCTACCATTGTTCTCGTTTTTTACTTCTTCACAATCTTTGCATCATCTGCAAACATATTCATGAATGAATTTACAGACTCTGGTAGGTCATTTACATATACAAGGAACAAAAGTGGCCCTAAAACTGAACCCTGTGGAACTCCACTACTAACTCTTCTCCATTCAGACACTGAGTGTCTTACTCTAACCCTCTGTTCCCTTCCTTCTAAGTAAGTTTTTATCCATTCCAAGACATTTCCACCTATTCTAGCCATTGATTGCAGCTTCCTAATAAGTCTCCCATGTGGAACAGTGTCAAACGCTTTCTGGAAGTCTAGGAATATGCAATCTGCCCAGCCCTCTCTTTCCTGTAAGATTTGGCTTACCTCATCATAAAATTCTAATAAGTTTGTTACTGTTGATCTTCCTTCTCTGAAGCCATGTTGCCTCACTGACAAAAAGTTGAAGGATTCCAAGTGAAGAGAGATATGTTTCCTTAGTAGTTTCTCCATAAGTTTGCAAACTATGCTGGTCAAGGAAACTGGTCTATAGTTCAGAGCCGTATCCCTCCTTCCCTTTTTGAAGATAGGTATCACATTTGCTTGTTTCCAGCATCTTGGAATCTCCCCCGACTCCAGTGACTCCTTAAATATGATACTTAGTGCCACTGATATTGTGTTTGTGCATTTTTTAAGCACATGAGGGGATATGTCATCAGGACCTGTAGCTTTATGAACATCTAAATCCATCAGCGCTTTGCATACCTCTGTGGCTGTAAGGTTGATGTTCTCTAATACCGGCCCTTGAGCTTCTATCACTGCAATCTGAGGGGGTGGGGTATTTTCTACTGTAAATACTGACTGAAACTCCTTGTTCAATTCTTTGCAGATCTCTTCATCCGTCTCAGTGATGCTTCCATCCGCTCTCTTTAGCCTTAAAACCTGTTCTTTTACCTTCAGTTTTCCTCTGATAAAGCTGTGGAAAAGCTTGGGATTTTCTTTAGCCTTCCTGGTGATGTCCCTCTCATAATCTCTCTCTGCCTCTCTCCTTTTACTTAGGTAGTCATTTCTTGCTCTTTTGTAGGTTTGCGAGGCATTTATGTTTTTTCTCCTCCTATACCTTTTCCAGCATTTGTCTCTCCACTCCTTAGCTCTTTTACACCCATTATCGAACCATTTCTCTCTGGCATGAATTACACCTACTTTGGTGACAGGTATGCAGCAATCTACTATCTTCCCATATTTCTCACAAAAGATGTCATACATTTCTTGTACAGATTTGTTGTAAAATAAGGTTCTCCAGTCAATAACTGCAAAAAGCTCATTCATTTTGATGTAATCTCCTTTCGGATAGTTCCTCCTCATGTCCTCAGTGCCTCTACTCTCAGGAAGAATGTCTTCAATGATATACTCCATCAACAACACACAGTGGTCACTCTTTCCAATTGGTGGTTCATACTCAATATTTTCAATATCCAACACATTATCTGTGAACACCAGATCAAGTAGTGATGGCTCATCCCCACCCCTGGCTCTTGTTGGTTCCATTACATGTTGGTGTAGGAAATTCCCTTGTACGCAATCTAGGAATCTTGCCCCAAATGAGTCCTCACCACTGTGTGGGTCAAGATTTATCCAATCTATCTCTTTATGATTAAAGTCTCCCATAATCAAAATCCTACATTTTTTCTCCCGCGCTATGTTAACAACTGAGTTTATGACTTCAATCGTACCTATATGACTTTCCTCATAAATTTCAAGCCTATTTTGGTTCCTTGGTGGGTTGTATACAACAGTTATTATAATGCTCTCTGACCCAGTATTTATGCGAGCAACAAGAAATTCCCTGAACTCACATTCTATAGCCAAGTTTATTTCTTCAACTTGAATCCTCTCACTTATGAGCAGTGCTATCCCTCCACCAGTCCTCTCAGATCTTTCGACCCTTAGTATTCTGAAGCCCTTAGGAAAAACTGTGACACTGTTTATGTCCTCACTCAACTTAGTCTCTGTAATTGCTACTATATCTGCCT
Organism: Halocaridina rubra; assembly: GCA_037179515.1. Taxonomy (NCBI): domain Eukaryota; kingdom Metazoa; phylum Arthropoda; class Malacostraca; order Decapoda; family Atyidae; genus Halocaridina; species Halocaridina rubra. Next base: position 2,249 of record JAXCGZ010003444.1, on the reverse strand, counting down.
TACTGTTGTGAATCCTATCTTTTAATTCTACTGCCTTACCAGCTAATCCATCAGCATTTGTGTATAACAATCTTAATGAGGCCCCATCCCCTGGTCTTCTGTCATTATCTTCTTTATCTCCCCTTTGTCTGGAAGTATTCTGTAACGAAAATTTTTCTTCTCTTCTTCATTTCTCTCATCATTTAACCTTCTTGCCTCTTGCAACAAGTTTTTGATCTTTCCCATCTCTTCCTGTGTTCTGTATCGTCTAATGAACACTTCTTTGCATTCTTGAAGGTCTTTTAGACTTTTTTTTCTCAACAATATTTCCCTACATGTCTCCCCTCTCTCAAAGGTTACTTTTGTTGGTCTCGGCTTTCCTTCCCTCGAATATTTACCTAGTTGGTGTATGTTTACAATATCCTCAGGACCACATACTACTCCAAGCTTTCTTATCAGGTCTACAACGTTAGCTTTATTTTCTTCAAGTCTCCCCTGCCATGTTGGCTCCTGGGATTCACTTATGCCTGAGATTACCACTGTCTTCTCCTTATCAAGTGCCTGTCTGATGAGTGGGTTTGCCCTTTCCATCACAACGTCTTTCATTTTTTCGATTACTGTCTCTTTATAGTCAACTGTTTGTATGTTTTCCAGTGCCACCACCTTTACAGCCTCTTTTACTGCCACATTCCCCTTTAGTGCATCAGCAAAGGACGTTTTCATGGCATCATTTTCCATATTCAGCTCCTGGAACTCTTTTCTGAACTGTTCAATGTTTTCCTTAATCTGAACATTCCAAGCAGCAATCTCGTCTCTCTCAGAAGAGAGCAGTGAACAAACATCTAATTCCTTTAGGTTGTCATTTAGCTGTTTGTTTTTATCTTCTTGTTTAGAAATTCTAGATTCTAGTTGACTCTTTTCCCCTTCCAGCTTCTTTATTCTTTTTTCTAGTTCCTTTCTCTCCTGCCCTTGTGCTTTATTTGCTTCCTCCAAAGATCTTATTTGTTCTCTGAGTGTTTCATTCTCTTTCATTTCTCCATCCATATTCCGAATTTTATCATCAAGGCTTGTAACCATTTCCTCTAACTTCTTGATTCTCTGTTTAAGTCCTCTGATGACTACCCCTTCTCCCGACCCATGGGTGGGAGAGGTTTGGGACAGAGATGGCTTCATTTTTATATTCTCCCTCTCACAGAATATAGAAAGAAGACGAGAAAGAGGAAAAAAAAGAAAAGAGAAAAACTTCTAATTTACCTTCACACAGAATTTTTATATCTCCATATAAGTGCTATTTAGTGACTCAGTTTGTCTCTTTTCTGGTAACACACATCTTAACTTAAAAACTTGACCATGGTAATTAAGTATAAAAAGAAAAAGAATAACAAAAGTCAAACCTGAAGGAGATTCGAATTTGTGTTTGAGGTGGCACCCACCTGTTTCTGCTATATATTCTTCCTAACTGATAAACTGACTTGCTAACCAAGATATGTTATCACGGGATTAGACTTTACATTTAACTCAATATATATACAAAATAAAAAAAATAGTAAAAGAGAAAGCTAAAAGAAAAGCAAAAAAATGAAGAAAATAAGACTGCTGTACTACTTGGCAACTTAACTCAGTACTGTTGACAGGTGGATATTTGGTAATTTTTTTTCTTTTATTATTCAATTATTTCGTGTATCAAACTAACTAACTAGTTAATATAAATGGGAAGGATACTGATTTTAACAATATATAGAACCACAGGATCAGGTAAACGGCTTAAGAGCTTTCCCCAGTTTACACAAAAAATTAGGTAATGTGATGAGATGGCTCCACCTCTGGCAACTCTTCTAGATTTCCCTCAAGGCAGAACTGGACGGCAGCTTCTCTCTCTCTGCTCACGAAAATGTTCTCAATTTTTTTTCCTTTAATATGAACAGTCTCGTCTTACAACAAATATAAGTTTTGTACTCACAATACTCTGCAGGATTTCAGATTTAGGGAAATTATGGTAAAGTTTTCCACTAAGCACTTAGTCACTCAAAACAATTAAAAATTTAAGAGGAGCATTTCCGTGTGTCACTAAACGCGCGGTGTATGTGATTACCTAATTGTGATTACCTAATTGTGTTTACGGGAAAGACCCCAAAGCTCGTATCTTCCCGTCTCCTCATCGGTTCCATTTTATACTTAGTCATACTTATCATACCTGTCCTTAAAACTATGGATTGAGATAGCATTAACTACCTCCTCGCTTAGCCAATTCCAGTTATCAACTACTCTTA
>JAXCGZ010003443.1:0-10000 GCA_037179515.1 Halocaridina rubra | reverse complement strand
TGTTGCTCGCTGTTATTTATAATGTAAAGGGTGTTTCTTTAACAGTGCAGGGAAGGTTTATACAGTACGTAAACGAAAAAATAATTGTAAATGAGTATACAAGTCACGTCATTATCACCTCATTCACCGTAATTTTATCCATCACTTTCATAAAAATTTACGTTGCTTGCTGTTATTTATAATGTAAAGGGTGTGTCTTTAACAGTGCAGGGAGGGTTTATACAGTACGCAAACGAAAAAATAATTGTAAATGAGTATGTATTTCATGTTATTATCACCTCATTCACCGTAATTTTATCTATCACTTTCATAAAAATTTACGTTGCTTGCTGTTATTTATAATGTAAAGGGTGTTTTTTTTAACAGTGAAGGGAGGGTTTATACAGTACAAAAACGAAAAAATAATTGTAAATGAGTATGTATGTCATGTCATTATCACCTCATCCACCGTAATTTTATCTATCACTTTCATAAAATTTTACATTGCTTGCTGTTATTTATAATGTAAAGGGTGTTTTTTTAACAGTGCAGGGAGGGTTTATACAGTACGTAAACGAAAAAATAATTGTAAATGAGTATGTATGTCACGTCATTATCACCTCATTCACCGTAATTTTATCTATCACTTTCATAAAAATTTACGTTGCTTGCTGTTATTTATAATGTAAAGGGTGTGTCTTTAACAGTGCAGGGAGGGTTTATACAGTACGCAAACGAAAAAATAATTGTAAATGAGTATGTATTTCATGTCATTATCACCTCATTCACCGTAATTTTATCTATCACTTTCATAAAAATTTACGTTGCTTGCTGTTATTTATAATGTAAAGGGTGTTTTTTTTAACAGTGAAGGGAGGGTTTATACAGTACAAAAACGAAAAAATAATTGTAAATGAGTATGTATGTCATGTCATTATCACCTCATCCACCGTAATTTTATCTATCACTTTCATAAAATTTTACATTGCTTGCTGTTATTTATAATGTAAAGGGTGTTTTTTTAACAGTGCAGGGAGGGTTTATACAGTACGTAAACGAAAAAATAATTGTAAATGAGTATACATGTCACGTCATTATCACCTCATTCACCGTAATTTTATCCATCACTTTCATAAAATTTTACGTTGCTTGCTGTTATTTATAATGTAAAGGGTGTGTCTTTAACAGTGCAGGGAGGGTTTATACAGTACGCAAACGAAAAAATAATTGTAAATGAGTATGTATTTCATGTCATTATCACCTCATTCACCGTAATTTTATCTATCACTTTCATAAAAATTTACGTTGCTTGCTGTTATTTATAATGTAAAGGGTGTTTTTTTTAACAGTGAAGGGAGGGTTTATACAGTACAAAAACGAAAAAATAATTGTAAATGAGTATGTATGTCATGTCATTATCACCTCATCCACCGTAATTTTATCTATCACTTTCATAAAATTTTACATTGCTTGCTGTTATTTATAATGTAAAGGGTGTTTTTTTAACAGTGCAGGGAGGGTTTATACAGTACGTAAACGAAAAAATAATTGTAAATGAGTATGTATGTCACGTCATCATCACATTCACGTTAAGTGTTCCTATCACTTTCATAAAAATTTACGTTGCTTGCTGTTATCTATAATGTTAAGGGTGTTTTTTTTAACAGTGCAGGGAGGGTTTATACAGTACGTAAACGAAAAAATAATTTTAAATGATATGTATGTCACCTCATTCACTGCAATTTTATCTATCACTTTCATAAAAATTTACGTTGCTTGCTGCTATTTATAATGTAAAGGGTGTTTTTTTAACAGTGCAGGGAGGGTTTATACAGTGTAAACGTAAAAATATATTAAAATATCTATGTACATATAGGCGGATGCTACTTCGCGGATTTCCTGGTTCGCGGCGGGTCCTGGAACCGAACTACCGTGATAAGTGAGGCAACACTGTATATATATATATATATATATATATATATATATATATATATATATATATATATATATATATATATATATATATATATATATATATATATATATATATATATATATATATATATATATACAGTAATCCCTCGCTATATCGAGGTTCACTGTATGGTGTTTCTTTTGGCGATTTTTTTTTTCTCCTAGGTATATGCGAAAATATTTAAATTTTAAGATATAAAAACTTTCAGTATTTTCATTATTTTACTGAAAAAAAATTTTTTCATTATTTTATTGATAAAAAAAATTTATTTCCCAGTCTAAGAATAATAAAACAGTAAGAAATAGTAAAATAAACATAAATCTGAACATGTAACTCTGCACCATAGAAAGTACGATACCAGTATCAGCGTTTCGGAAAACGCAAAGGGTCGCACCTACGTGAGCTATCATATATTAAAATTTCCAGTAGTTTCATGATTTTATTAATAAAAAAACATATTTCTTAGGCAAAGCATAATAAAACAGTAAAAAAATAGTAAAGGACATAAATACTAACAGTATTGCACCATGTAATATACGATACCGGTATCAGCGTTTCGGAAAACTAAAAGTGTCGCGCCTACGTGAGCTAGTACATATTGCAACTTTCATTATTTTATTGATAAAACAAGTATTCCCTAGCCTAAGAATAAAAAAAACAGTAAAAATAAGTAAAAAACATAAATTTAAACATATAACTCACAGTATTGCACCATGTGAAATACTGTCCAATAGCGTACAATGTATTGGCGTCATGGAAAACGCAAAGGCTCGCACCAAAGTGAGATAGTTCATGGAATGCTATTGGATGAAAGGGTGGGAGATGACGAACCACATAATTGTTTTTCTGCATATTCTGTACCATGGGGTCTGATTGGATTTTTGACTGAAGTTTGGTTCTCTCACCATCTTCCATTATCTCGAATCACTCGTTCAATCTAACTCACATGTGCACCGTTCGCGTTGTGCTTATTAATACATTGTGTTTGTGATTTTTTTTTACTAACGTATTTCAACCTTTGCAATGCCTCTCAAACATCCTTCATCTTCTAAGGCTTCTGGTAGTGAGCTTAAGCGGCAAAAGAAAATGTTAACCATAACGGATAAGGTGAAACTGTTAAATATGCTGAAAGAAGGAAGAAGGTTTGCTGATGTCGGCCGCCATTTTGGCCTCAATGAATCTACTGTTCTCTACATCAAAAAGAACGAGGCAAATATCAGGAAAACAGCGACTATTTCATTTAGTAAAACAGCGAAGAGGGTCGTAACATCCCGCAATAAGATAATAGTGCGGATGGAATCTGCTTTAGCCCTGTGGATTGCTGATTGCAGAAAAAAGAACATCAGCATAGACAACAATATAATACAAACAAAGGCGAAGAAGCTGTACGAGGCATTCGTTGCAAACGAACCCGACGACGACAGTGGCGACCATGGAGAGGAGGAGAAGAGAGAAGATATCGATGACCCACAACCAGGACCCTCTAGGGATTTCTCCACTGAGGATAATCATTCGTGGCAAGCAAGGGATGGTTCGCAAAATTTAAAAAACGCTATGGCCTAAAGAGCGTTTCAGTGCATGACGAAGCTGCCTCTGCAGATACAGCTGCAGCAGAAGATTACGTCACCAACGACTTCAAGAAAATTATCGCCGAAGAGAAATATGCTCCTGAGCAAGTCTTCAACATGGATGAGACTGGCTTATTTTGGAAGAGAATGCTGTCTCGCACTTTTCTCTTCAAGGAAGAAGCTAAAGCCCCAAGATTTAAAGCGCACAAACATCGCGTTACCCTCATCATGTGCGGAAATGCTGCGGGCTTCATGTTAAAACCCGGGCTTATCTACAAGTCAAAGAACCCTAGGGATTTGAAGAATAAAAACAAGAATCTGCTGCCAGTGTATTGGATGCATAACCCTAAGGCCTGGATCACGAAAAGCCTCACATCAGACTGGTTTCACCAATGCTTTATCCCTCAGGTCAAAATTTATCTTGCCCTAGAATTTAAAGTCCTTCTTTTGATGGATAATGATGGTGGCCACGCAACTAATCTCGAATATGACGGTGTTCAAGTAGAGTTCAAGCCACCGAATATGACGTCACTGATTCAGCCTATGGATCAAGGTGTTCTTCGTGCTGTCAATACCCTCTACACACGAAATGCCCTGGCAAACCTGGTCGAAGCCATGAATGCGGACAAAGAATTCTCAGTGAAGACATACTGGCGTAATTACACGATTGCTACATGCCTTCAAAATATTCAGAATGCAATCAAAGAGATGAAGTCGGCCACAATCAATGCCAGCTGGAAGCACTTTTGGCCCGAAGTCATCTACGACTACAAGGGATTTGCTCCTAACGAAGTCCATAATTCGGCAGTTGCGAAAGCTGCGAAGTTGGCTGCATTGCTAGGAGGAGAAGGCTTTAAAGATATGACTCACGAAGATGTGAATGAACTAAGTGAATGCCACTCACAGCCATTGACTGATGAAGACTTGGAAGAAATTACGAAATCAGCGAGCGAAGAAGAGGAACAAGAAGAACTTGAGGAAACGAACAAAGAAATTGAAGAACCTGGCCTTACACTCGAACGTTTGGCAGCCATGTATGAACATGTGAGAGCAGTCCAACAACTCTCGCAAGAACATGACGATAATATGGTTCGTTCAGTGACCTTCTGCAATCTTCTCGACGATGCCATGATTCCTTACAAGACCATCTTCCAACAAAAGAAGAAATAGCGACAGCAACTCCCCATTACCATGTTCTTCGCTTGCAAAAAGCAGCCCTAAAGCTGTTATTGGCTGCAAAATAAGTTCCTATGGAGTTTACAAATGTCATTACCACCTCATTCACGGTAAGTTTAACTATCAAGTTCATATAAATTTACATTGCATGCTGTTATTTATAAAGCAAAGGGTGGTTTTTTTAACAGTGCAGGGAGAGTTTATACAGTAAACATAAAAATAATTGTAAAATACCTATGTACATGAGTATGTCATGTCATTGCCACCTCATTCACAGAAAATTTACCTATCACTTTCATATAAATTTACGCTTGCATGCCGTTATTTATGAAGTAAAGGGTGGTTTGTTAACAGTACAGGGAGGGTTTATACAGTAAACGTAAATATAAATGTAAAATACCTATTTACTAGTAGGGTGATCCTACTTCGCGGAAATTTACCTATGGCGGTCGGTCCAGGAAAATAACCCCCGCAATAAAAGAGGGATATATATATATATATATATATATATATATATATATATATATATATATATATATATATATATATATATATATATATATATATATATATATATATATATATATATATATATATACACAGTGATCCCCCGCTGTATCGCATTTCTTGGTTCGCGTTTTCACTGTATCGCGGTTCTTTGGGGGGCAAATTATTATTTTATTTTTTGGGTATACGCAAAAATATTAAAATATTGAAAAAATCAAAATTTTCTGTATTTTCATTTTTTTTTATTAAACAAACAAATTTCATTATTTAATTGATAAAAAAAAATTTATTTCCCAGCCTACGAATAATAAAACACCTAAAAATTGTAAAAAACATAAATTTAGATATACGTACGTACAGTATATCTCACAGTACTGCATCATGCGAAATAGTGTCCGATAGCGTACAATGTATTGGGGTCGCAGCTACGTAAGCTAGCATATATATTTATATTTCCAGTAGTTTCATGATTTTATTGATAAAAAAACGTATTTCTTAGCCTAAGAATAATAAAACGGTAAAAAATAGTAAAAAACATAAATACTTATCGTATTGCACCACGTAAAATACAATACCTGTATCAGTGTTTCGGAAAGCGCAAAGGCTCTCACCTACGTGACCTAGTGAATATTAAAATTTTCATTATTTTCTTGATAAAACAAGTATTTCCTAGCCTAAGAATAATAAAACAGTAAAAAATAGTAAAAAACATATATACAGTACTAACAATATTGCACCATGAAAAATACGATACCGGTACACGTTTCGGAAAACACAAAGGCTCTCACCTACGTGACCTAGTGAATATTAATTTTCATTATTTTATTGATAAAACAAGTGTTTCCTAGCCTAAGAATAATAAAACAGTAAAATATAATAAAAAACATAAAGTACTAACAGTATTGCACCATGTAAAATACGATACCGCTATCAGCGTTTCGGAAAACGAAAAGGCTCTCACCTACGTGAGATAGCTCATGGAATACTATTGGCTGAAAGGTCGGGAGACGACGAATCACAGAATTGTTTTTCTGTATGTTCTGTATCATGGGGTCTGATTGGATTTTTCATTGCAGTTTGCTTTTCCCTCCATTTTCCAATGTGCCGCCTCACTCGTTCAGTCTAACTCACGTGTGCGCCGTTCTCGTTGTGCTTATTAATACGTTTTGCTTGTGATTGTGTTTTCACGCGTGATTTAACCTTTGCAATGCCTCCCAAACGTCCTTCACCTTCTAAGGCTTCTGGTAGTTAGCCTAAGCGGCAAAGGAAAATGTTAACCATTGTAGATAAAGTGAAACTCTTAGATATGTTGAAAGAAGGAAAAAGGTTTGTGGATGTCGACCGCTATTTTGGCCTCAATGAATCTACTGTTCGCTACATCAAAAAGGACGAGGCAAATATCAGGAAAACAGCGAGCATTTCTTTTGATAATTCAGCGAAGAGGGTCGTAACATCCCGCAATAAGGCAGTAGTGCGGATGGAAGCTGCTTTGGCCCTGTGGACTGCTGATTGCAGAAAGAAAAACATCAGCTTAGACACCAATATCATACAAACAAGGCGAAGAAGCTGTACGAGACATTCGCTGCAAATGAACCCGATGACGACAGTGGCGACCGTGGAGAGGAGGAGAGAGAAGAAGATATCGACGACCCACAACCAGGACCCTCCTGCGATTCTCCATCGAGGATACAACCGTTCGTTGCTAGCTTAAAAAGCGTTTCAGTGCATGGCGAAGCTGCCTCTGCAGATACAGCTGCCGCAAAAATTTACGTTACGAACGACTTCAAGAAAATTATCGCCATCTCACACTTTTCTCTTCAAGGACGAAGCTAAAGCCCCAAGATTTAAAGCGCACAAAGATCGCGTTACCCTCATCATGTGCGGGAATGCTGCGGGCTTCATGTTAAAGCCCGGGCTTATCAACAAGTCAAAGAACCCTAGGGCTTTGAAGAACAAGAATAAGAATATGCTGCCAGTGTATTGGATGCATAACCCTAAGGCCTGGATCACGAAAAGTCTCACATCGGACTGGTTTCACCAATGCTTTATCCCTCAGGTAAAACTTTATCTTGCAGAAAAAGACCTTGAATTTAAAGTCGTTGTTTTGATGGATAATGCTGGTGGCCACGCAACTAATCTCCAATATGACGGTGTTCAAGTTGAGTTCCTGCCACCGAGTAGGACGTCACTGATTCAGCCTATGGATCAAGGCGTCATTCGTGCGTTCAAGGCCCTCTACACACGAAAAGCCCTGGCAAACCTTGTTGAAGCCATGGATTTGGACAAAGACTTCTCACTGAAGACATACTGGCGTAATTACACGATTGCCACATGCCTACAAAATATTCAGAAACCAATCAAAGAGATGAAGAAGACCACAATCAATACCAGCTGGAAGAAATTGTGGCCCGAAGTCATCCACGACTACAAGGGATTTGCTCCTGACGAAGTGCAGAAGTCGGCAGTTGCGAAAGCTGTGAAGTTGGCTGCATTGCTAGGAGGAGAAGGCTTTAAAGATATGACTCACGAAGATGTGAATGAACTGATTAACTGCCACTCGCAGCCTTTGAGTGATGAAGACTTGGAAGAAATGACGAAATCAGCGAGCGCAGAAGAGGAAGAACTTGAGGAAACGCACAAAGAAACTGAACAACCTGGCATTACACTCGAACGTTTGGCAGCCATGTATGAACATTTTAAAGCACTCCAACAACTCTCGAAAGAATATAACGATAACATGGTTCGTTCGGTGACCTTCTGTAATATTCTCGACGATGCCATGATTCCTTACCATACCATCTTCCAACAAATGAAGAAACAGCGACAGCAACTCCCCATTACCAAGTTCTTCTCCCCCAAAAAGCAGCTGTAAAGCTTTTATTTGCTGCGAAATAATTTCCTCCGGGGTCAAGAAAGATCATCATCAAATCATTCACAGTAAGTTTACCTATCACGGACATATAAATTTACGTTGCATGCTGTTATTTATAATAATTGTAAAATACCCATGTACATGAGTATGTCATGTAATTACCACTTCATTCACCGTAATTTTATCTATCACTTTCATGTAAATTTACGTTGCTTGCTTTTATTTATAATGTAAAGGGTGTTTTTTTAACAGTGCAGGAAGGGTTTATACAGTACGTAAACGTAAAACTAATTGTAAAATACCTATGTACATGAGTATGTCATATAATTACCACTTCTTTCACCGAAATTTTATCTATCACTTTCATGTAAATTTACGTTGCATGCTGTTATTTATAATGCAAAGGGTGTTTTTTAACAGTGTAGGGAGGGTTTATAAAGGATGTAAACGAAAAAATAGTTGTAAAATACTTATGTATGTCACATCATCATCACCTCATTCACAGTAAGTTTTCCTATCACTTTCATAAGAATTTACGTTGCTTGCTGTTATTTATAATGTAAAGGGTGTTTTTTTAACAGTGCAGGGAGGGTTTATACAGTACGTAAACGTAAAAATAATTGTAAAATACCTATGTATGTCACGTCATCATCACCTCATTCACGGTAAGTTTTCCTATCACTTTCATAAAAATTTACGTTGCTTGCTGTTATTTATAATGTAAAGGGTGGTTTTTAACAATGCAGGGAGGGTTTATACAGTACGTAAACATAAAATTAATTGTAAAATACCTATGTATATGAGTATGTCATGTAATTACCACTTCATTCACCGTAATTTTATCTACCACTTTCATATAAATTTACATTGCATGCCGTTATTTATGAAGTAAAGGGTGGTTTGTTAACAGTACAGGGAGGGTTTATACAGTGTAAACGTAAATATAAATTAAAATATCTATGTACATAAAGGCTGCTCCTAATTCGCGGTTTTCCTGTCTCGCGCCAGGTCCCGGAACGGAACTACCGCGATAATGGGGGGATTACTGTGTGTATATATATATATATATATATATATATATATATATATATATATATATATATATATATATATATATATATATATATATATATATATTTTTTTTTTTTTTTTTTTTTTTTTTTTAACGATTATTGTGACACCAGGATGGGCCAAAAATGATAAAATAAAGCAGACTTTATCAGGTTGTATAAAGAAACAGAGATGGAGAGTGTAATGACCTGTCAGATGTGAAGGGATTATAAAAGATGTGTAAGGAATATCCAGCTCTCTGCTGGGTTTTAATATACCTCTGCATTACTTTCATGATGTCTATTCCAATAATTCTACTTAGATATTATTATTATTATTATTATTATTATTATTATTATTATTATTATTATTATTATTATTGGCAACAATAAATTTCCTTTGATGATGATTGTGGAGATTATTATCAGCATCATCATTATTATAATTATTAAGGGCTCATCATTGTTTGTACATCTGTTGGTTTATTTACTTTTAATAACTGTGTAAAGTGCCCCTCCCTAGTTGGCTGAGACAAAGAGAGTGTGGGGGGTTGGGTAGAATAGTAGAGAGAGAGAGAGAGAGAGAGAGAGAGAGAGAGAGAGAGAGAGAGAGAGAGAGAGAGAGAGAGAGAGAGAGAGAGAGAGAGAGAGAGAGAGAGAGAGAGAGAGAGAGAGAGAGAGAGAGAGATTATTTTATTTTTATTTTATTAATTTATTGCGCCAAGGCGTCAGACATTACATGAGTTCATACAAATAATGCTTCAAATGGATATAAAACCAAGAATTGAACATGGTTTACAGGGAGGTGTACATATTGATAAAACATTGCTGCATACTAACATACAACTCACAGAATGGCAGCACAGAGTACATT
>JAXCGZ010003442.1:0-12521 GCA_037179515.1 Halocaridina rubra | reverse complement strand
TATATATATATATATATATATATATATATATATATATATATATATATATATAATAATAATAATATAATAATAATAATAAAGACCTCAAACCTTGTAAGAAGAATGGCTGAGTCTAAGCACATATATATTCATCATAGAACTTTTCCCATTTTAAAATACAAATTAACACACTTTTAGGTGAGAGGAGTTTCTGAAATGTTAAAAAGAAAATAAATTAAATGATGCAATGTTAGATCATGCGCCCAAGATAAATAAGAATAAAAAAACTTATGTCTGCGAGTGTGTGCATGCACGCAAGAGTGCGTGTGTGTGTTCATATGTATGTGTGAATCATATAATGATGCAAACACTAATATCTAGCATGGAAAATTGAGAGAGAGAGAGAGAGAGAGAGAGAGAGAGAGAGAGAGCGAGAGAGAGAGAGAGAGAGAGAGAGAGAGAGAGAGAGAGAGAGAGAGAGAGAGAGAGATTCTTAATGCCCTGTCTTGACAAAAAACTCGAAAATCTCTCTCTCTCTCTCTCTCTCTCTCTCTCTCTCTCTCTCTCTCTCTCTCTCTCTCTCTCTCTCTCTCTCTCTCTCTCTCTCTAAGCTCTCTCGGTTAGAGGGACAACATAAACAATGCTCGATATGCTCCTCTCGTATTTTCTTTAATTTTAGACGGATTTAAGTGTTTGTGGTATTGGATAATTCCCATACTTGTTTGCAAATGTGCAGTGGGTGCTATGGTAACATATTTAGTGAACATTTTAGTGTATTTTGTATTTGTTTTATCTTTGAAAATTTGAACAAATTTGAAAAGGACTCCTGTTCAAATTTTCCAAAATTCGCGCAAGCACAGTTAGCCTTTTATGACGTCAACACACCACAATCTCTTTTTTACGTCGATTATTATCTTGGATTATAAAACTTTTCTATTTTCGAGATGTCTCACTTACCAAGTGAAAATGCACCAATTCCCGCTGCCGCGGAAGTATCTGCAACGGGACAAGCAAAAAATCATCCCCCATTGTCATCATGACGTAACCCAACGTGGGACCAACTTCATTCCAACTATACGAAAAATGAATTGCATAAGTACTGTAGTCTGCTGGAATTGAGAGGAATTTGGACAACAAAAGAAAAACTTATTGATAAATTAATGGTATACTACTCAAGCTTTAATAAAACCACATCATTCTCTTATATGTTAACATCAGATGCCAGCCCAGACAAGGAAAGTGAGCACATATGTATGACCGAGCTGAGAGAGATATTTGAGAAGTTTATGAGTGAAACTAATGACAATTTTTATGTTGTAAATAACAGTCTAGCATAAAAGGAAAAAGAAATTGATGAGCTCAAAACTAAACTTTTTTAGCAGAAGAAAAAATAAAGATTTTGAAAGAAGCATTGAGCCATAAAGATGGTGAAATTCATGAAGATAACGAAACATCTAGAAGGAAATCTCTATTCATAGGAGATTCGAGCCTTCAGAATATTAAGAATAGTGACCTTCATGAAAACGTAATTGTTAGGACACTCCTGGAAGCAAACATGATCTTGATAAAATCTTGGATTACTGAAAAGCTAAATCATCCACTTAAGGAATGTATCATATATTATGGAATTCAAGATCTCTTGGGGCAGGAAAGGACAGTGGAAGAAATAATCGATTGCCTTGGGACCATTGCAGCTGATCTAAAACGTAAATATGAAGAAATTAGTGTCAAAGTATGTGAACTCGTTCCTAGTTTGAAATCAAATGAATTAGTTGATAAAATTTTTCAATATAATGCTAAATTGTCAGAATGGTGTAAAAACAATTGGGTTGTTTTCATTAACACATCCATATTTTAGACTTGGAACTGGTGATATAGATTATAATTGTTATGATAGCCATGATAATATTGATTATGATATTCTAAGTAGGATAGGGGCTACCAGATTGCTAGATGCTTTTTTTTCTGAATGCCAAAATAATATTGTTTATAGTAATTGGAGAGAAGTGAAACAAAAGAGGTTTGACGTAAGTAATAATAATGATAATAGAAATAAGTCATTGACCTTTAACAGAGAAAGAGGTGGCAACTATGAAAATAACTTGAATATAAGTAACAGAAGACCTGTGCATCAAAATAAGACTCCTTACTCTAAAGGTTATTTGATTAATAGACGTGGTCCTGTTGGTGTAATTAATCGCCAGTGGGCTGGTAATAACTATAACAGAGGTGAATGGTTGTGTGATCATTCAGGTGGCCGGTATTCCCGTACAAATAACAATGTGACGAATATAAACAGGAGGGGCTGCATTAATTGTGGTGAATATAACCATAGACAGAGTAACTGTAGATATGACCATAAAGTAAGATGCAATGTATGTCAAGAGTACGGCCATAAGGGAAGGTTTTGTAATTATAATTTGAATTAGGTTGGTGGCCAGGAAGATTGTGCCGAACAGAATAAAGATAATATTAATGATTATTACGTTAATGCCCAGCCTTTATTAAGTCATAAGAATGAACTGGAACTACTGATAATAAAACAAAAAATAGATATATTATGTGTTAGTGAAACATGGCTCTATCCTTACATTTGTAATGAATCTGTGAACATTCCAACATATAATGTTTATCGTGGAGATAATGGTCGAGGTGGAGGAGTCTGTTTATATGTAAGGGACTATTTAAAGGTAAAAGAAATAAAGAATATTAGTGAGAAGCACGAGGGTGTGGAATCCATAGGGTTATTTATTCAATATCGCTATTTACCATCTTTTGTAATTGGTTGTTTATATCGCCACCCTAAGGCGAGCGCTGACTCTTTTACTTATATTTTAGACACTTTTAAGAATTTGCTTTTACGTGATAAAACTTTTTATTTTGGGGGATTTTAATGATGACTTATTGAAGACAATGAACAAGATGAAAAGACTTCTAGCTAATCTAAAATTAGATCAACTCATTAACCAGCCAACACGAATCACTCCAATTTCTGCCTCTTTGCCTGATTTAATGATAACAAATAATAAGAACATGATAACCCAACTGGATGTATTACCAGGTCCCGTAGCAGACCACGAGGCGATAGCTTTATCCTTAAACATAAGAAAACCTAAAAGAAAACCAGTATTCAAAACATTTCGTTGTCTTAGAAATTATTCCCAAGAAACTCTGTGTAATTTAAAAATGAATGATATAAACACTCTTAATGGTATTTTAAGAACAGATAATGTAAGTAATCAAGTTCATATACTGACTGAAGTTATGACAATATGTCTAGATATTTGTGCACCGATAGTAACAAGGGAGATAGTACGTCCACCAGCTCCTTGGATATCAGAGGAAATAAAAGCTACAATGAGAGAGAGAGAGAGATGAGTTACAGAGGAAC
This sequence comes from Halocaridina rubra, assembly GCA_037179515.1. Taxonomy (NCBI): domain Eukaryota; kingdom Metazoa; phylum Arthropoda; class Malacostraca; order Decapoda; family Atyidae; genus Halocaridina; species Halocaridina rubra. The sequence goes on along the minus strand of JAXCGZ010003442.1, from coordinate 9,151 downwards.
CTCAAACTTAATAAATATAATATAGACTAAGAGGAAATTATAAAGAACAAAAGAAGAAAGTAAAATATACTATTGATAATAGTAGAAAAATGTATTATAAAAAATGAATTCAAAAGCAATAAACATGAGATTTCAGCTTCCTGGAAAATTGCCAAAAAATATGCTTTATACTGATAATAATAAATACTTGCTGATATCTGAAACTAAAGAGGACGTAATGATGAAAGCAAAGAATTTTTATGAATTTTTTACAGATGTTGGAAAAATAACTTACGAAAAAACTCAAAATGAACTTGAAGGAAATTTTAATATTCATCTTGATGCATATCAAGAAGGTATTAATAATAATAATAATAATAATAATAATAATAATAATAATAATAATAATAATAATAATAATAATAATAATAATAATAATAATGATAATAATAATAAAAATAATAATAATAATACTAATAATAATTATGGTTATGATAATAAGAATGATAATAATAATAATGATAATTATTATAATAATAATAATAAATAATAATAATAATGATAATAATAATAATAATAATAATAATAATAATAATAATAATAATAATAATAATAATGATAATAATAATAATCAGGATGGATTACTTCAGTTCAAACTATCTCCAGTCGATTGTGAGACAGTGATATTGACAATAAAAAGTCAAAAGAATCCAGTGCATGTGGGTCTGATGGCATCTCACTTCGTTTTAGAGATGCATTATGTATTATAGCGTACAATCTTTGTGTTATTGTTAATACATCTATTGTTACACAAACCCCTTATGCTATTCCTGCTTTCAAAGGAGGCGATGAAAATGAGATTACTAATTATAGATCCATTTCTTTGTTTCCAGTTATGTCCAATGTCTTAGAAAAGATTGTTGCTAATCAACTGACACAATACCTAGAAATAAATAATCTCCTTTCTGAGTGTCAACATGGCTTTAGACCAAAGCTATCGACACAAACATCACTATTGAAAATATCTGATCAAATATATAAAAACATTGATAATAAAAAAATATCTTTGCTTCTACCTCTAGATCTATCAAAAGCTTTTGATTGTGTAAATCATAACATTCTAGTAGAAAAATGTCAGTTGCTAAATATAGATCCCTGCTGGTTCCAAGATTATTTAACTAATCGATATAAGTCTGTCAAAACTGGTAATATAGTATCATCCCCAAGAAATATTACATTTGGTGTTCCTCAAGGATCAATTCTTGGTCCAATTTCATTTACTATATATATTAATGGCTTGACGAAACATTTACCAAACTGCTTTGTTGTACAGTATGCAGATGATACACAAATTTTAATTGACGGACAAAGCAACGCTCTAGAAACATTAATTCAAAAAGCTGAATATATATTAAGTAAAGTTAAATTGTACTTTCAAAGAAATGGACTCTTATCGAATGAGAAGAAAACTCAGCGTATCTTTATTGGATCTCGCCAATTCATAACGCATTTAGAAGACGTTAGTGTAAATTTTAATGGGAATATAATCAAACCAATGAAAAGTGTAGAATATCTAGGAGTGTATTTTGATAGATTTATATCCTTTGAAACCCATATAGATGGAATATATAGAAAGGTTATGAGGACACTTATTCAGTTCAATAGAGTGAAAGATTCCTTTGAAACCGAGACACGTTTAATTGTGGTGCAATCACTGGCTTGAAGTATTATAAACTATTGTTTTGAAATATGGGGCTCTACGAGTAAAATACAACTTAATAAAGTCCAGAAATTACAGAATTTTGCAGCCCGAGTTGCAATTGATAATGTTCGAAAATAAGAACATATCTCCCCCTTTTTATCAGAACTTGGGTGGTTAAAAATACATGATAAATGTAAATATGATGTCTGTAGTTTGGTTTTTAAGGTTGTAAGAGGCTATCTGCCTGGATGGTTATATGACTTTGACACAGTAAACTCAGCAACTGGTGTGACTACTGGACAGTCTAATAATTTGGTTGTAAAAAGAGCAAACACGAATTTGGGGTAGAGAGAAATTGCTACTAGAGGCCCAAAATTTTGGAATAGCCTTCCAGTAGCTGTTAGAGACTCGTTTTCTGTGTATTCTTTTAAAAGTAATCTGAAGAAATATATTTTAAAAAAAGAATAACATGCTTTTACTGATGCTTATCTATATGGTTGCTTTTAAGTGATATGATTAATTGTTCATTATTATTCAATCGTTTCTAGACTACTGTTTTATAGTGATAGCCTACTTTTACTTGTTTCCCAGACATTTTATTTATCATAGTATAGCTATTTAGCTGTCAAGTTTTAAGATGTCCTAACGAGTCCCGTTTAATACAGTAAACCATTTTATATACATTCTATTAAAAAAATAAGTATACCCCTTTTATTGCATATTGTAATTAATATAATGTAGCTTTCTAAATAAATCCCTTGTTGCTATATTTTTATCTACAGTATACTAGCATTATTTAGTCTTAACGCTTGTAAGATTGATGTTATGTTAGAGCTAAGGTTTACTTTTTATGTTAGTTCTTCAGTTGGTAAGACCATATTGGGTTCAAAATCTGAAATTTATAAGAAAAATATGATTAGAAATGTGCACTGTGATTTTCCAAACACCCTGTGTGTTTATATATATATATATATATATATATATATATATATATATATATATATTATATATATATATATATATATATATATATATATATATATATATATATATATATATATATATATATATATATATATATATATATATATATATATATATATAAATTACCACAAGAACAGTTTGATGGACATTTTTCCATGATCGAAATTCGACTATTTGAAACCAAAACGCCCTGGGTAGGCCCCATACATATATCTACTGTTGTACTCACTATACCTGCTTAGTTGGCAACAACTGTATACATCACAGAAGACACCACTACATCTTTTCATATGTCTTTAACAGTTTCTAGCGAAGAGATGTTGTACTGCCCACTTTGCTATTGATGAATTCTGTACATACTAGGTAGGTGTGAATGAGGTTCTTTACCCAATACAGTTACGTTTGATTTGCTTCTATTAACGTTTTCTTTTCTTTTCTTTTAAAAAGAATGAAAAATTAAAGTTAGTAATAATTAGTAAAATTTAGGGAGGAATCATTTATGGGCTTATGTTTTAAGATATTATAAATGAGTTGTGTAAGATATATACTAAATTAAACACACACATAGACACACGCGCACACACACGCACCCACCCACACACACACACACACACACACACACACACACACACACAAAGCTAGAAGAGTAAGGGGGGATATGGTGACAGTCTTTAAATTCCTTCATGGTTATGATAGAGTGGATAGGGATCGATATTTCGATATGGCTGGCTCTAGAACTAGAGGTCATAGTTTGAAGCTTCGGAAGAAAACTTGTTTGCAGGATGTAATGAAATACTTTTTCAGTGTAAGAGTAGTTGATAATTGGAATTCGCTAAGCGAGGAGGTAGTTAATGCTACCTCAATCCATAGTTTTAAGGACAGGTATGATAAGTATCACTAAGTCTAAAAATGGAACCGATCAGGAGACGGGAAAATACGAGCTTTGGGCTCTTTCCCGTAAACACAATTAGGTAATCACAATTAGGTAATCACACACACACACACACACACACACACACACACATATATATATATATATATATATATATATATATATATATATATATTATGGTATATATATATATATATATATATATATATATATATATATATATATATATATATATATATATATATATATATATATATATATATATATATATATATATATATATATATGGCAGAGATATGAAAATGATAAATAATAAGAAAGACAGGCAGGAAGAATTGTCAAAGTAATGAAGACCTAGAAGTACGGCAGGATTAGGCCCTGAGATGACGATATATCTATTTTTGGAATATGTTATTTTTTCCTAGAATGGGATTTGTTACTTAAAAGACAGACAACATTATGCCTCTAGATCTTCTTTCATATTCTTAAGCTGCTGTTGAATCTTCCCTTGCAGTTGGTCTGATACAGCATCGTTGGAGGCAGCTTCCTAATCGAGACAAATCGGAAGTGATTATGATAAGACCTGCAACGAGGCTGTTTCAAATTAATTCTGGGCAGGATGCAATAGTAGACTAAGAATAGGATTGCAGATGTAAAGACATAATATTGTCTTTCGTTAAAGTCACGAACCCAACATGGAGGAAAGCGGCCATCATAAAATCCACGCGCTCTTCGTGATATATATATATATATATATATATATATATATATATATATATATATATATATATATATATATATATATATATATATATATATATATATATATATATATATATATATATATATATATATTTATGTATGTATGTATGTATGTATGTATGTATGTATGTATGTGTGTGTGTGTTTGTGTAGTAAATATATTTAAATTTTTAATGGCTTAACATGTTACATTTTCTTTATGATGTTGATATTAACATTAAAATATGTCCGCAAAATATCTTGTATCTCTTCAAGACTAAATCGATGAATTTTTTGCCTGTTAGTTTATACGAATATCGTTCAATTGATGGGAGGACAAAGATTCTCTCTCTCTCTCTCTCTCTCTCTCTCTCTCTCTCTCTCTCTCTCTCTCTCTCTCTCTCTCTCTCTCTCTCTCTCTCTCTCTCTCTCTCTCTCTCTCTTTCCCAGCCCACACCTTTCCTCGCCTTGGCATTCCTCAACATACCCCTCCCTTTTACACGCCCCTACCTCCTCCAACTCCTTCTCCTCCTCCTCAAACAACCCCACCCAACCAATCCTTACTTGTGCGCAGTGATTACCTAATTGTGATTACCTAATTGTGTTTACAGGAAAGAGCCCAAAGGTCGTATCTTTCCGTCTCCTGATCGGTTCCATTTTATACTTAGTGATACTTATCGTACCTGTCCTTAAAACTATGGATTGAGATACCATTAACTACCTCCTCGCTTAGCCAATTCCAATTATCAACTACTCTTACCCTGAAAAAGTATTTCCTTACATCCTGCAAAGAAGTTTTCTTACGAAGCTTCAAAGTTTCTTACGATATTGAAGATAAAAAAGAAGGAGAAGAAAATCCTTGGCCGTATGTCGGAGAGTGGGGGTAGGGGGGTGTCCCTGGTCCCAGCCTTTGGACCCCTTCCCCTTCGCCTTCCAGACCCCTTTTCTCCGGGCTCGCCTTCCTCAGGAGCAATAAGTCCCTCCTCCCTCAACCGTTCTGGGTTCACCACCCTCTACCTCATCCTACTCCCCCTACCAACTCAATTCACGCAGCAAAATGGCGGGCAAGTCTTAGGAGATGTTGCAGAAGTAATGAGAAGAGGTGTTCTCTCTCTCTCTCTCTCTCTCTCTCTCTCTCTCTCTCTCTCTCTCTCTCTCTCTCTCTCTCTCTCTCTCTCTCTCTTTCCATGCTTCAGATTTTTTCAGAATGTGTAATTTTATTAATTTGTCTCCTTGTATTCCAATATTTGTGTTTTTTTTTTAGCACCTAGTTAGACTGCTTAATACATGTTTTATTATTGATTGGCAAGTGATGGTACTGTCTTTTTAAGAGATCTTTACTGTGATGCGATTGTAATTTCAGTTACTATTCATTCTGATAAAATTATAAGAGACAAATTAAGAAACTGACCTTTTCATTTAAGATTTTAATAAAGTATTCAAAGTCCTATCCCCCCCCAAAAAAAATAAATAAAAATTATTCATTTATATAAGGTATATATATATATATATATATATATATATATATATATATATATATATATATATATATATATATATATATATATATCTGTCTGTGCACTCGCGTATGAATGTGAATCTACATTCTTAGAAATGTATAATTTCCAAATGTGTTAAGTAATGGCGGTATAGCAGTGAATTGAGCAAGCAACTAGTAGACGGGGAATTACGATCATAAGCAATTTTTCACATACAACGATAGGAAATCACACAAGCCCACATAGTCACACACTACATAATAATTTTCTTCTTTATTTTCTTTTATATTATAGCACTTGCGAGTGTGCATTTGATATCTGTTTATGATACCTGTTAAAATCCTGTTGATGTGGATATTTTTAAAGTGTATGGAATTACATTAAAACCCACTATGCCGTGGATTATATCTGGGGCAATATACCTTAAATATAATCTCTCTCTCTCTCTCTCTCTCTCTCTCTCTCTCTCTCTCTCTCTCTCTCTCTCTCTATCTCTCTCTCTCTCTCTCTCTCTCTCTCTCTCTCTCTCTCTATATATATATATATATATATATATATATATATATATATATATATATATATATATATATATATATATATATATATATATATATATATATATATATATATATATATATATATATATATATATATATATATATATATATATATATATATATATAATATTGTAGTGTCCCTTCAGTAGGGACTGCGGTAGCGCAGATGTTAGAGCACTCGTCTTTAGAGGTAACAGGCTAAGGATCGAGCTCACCGCGGGGCGTTAGGGAGGCATTCAAACTTAAATCGACAGCGCCAAACAGTGTGTGGCCACCCTTATAGTGGGAATTGATAATGACTACATAAAAGGCAAGGTCATTGAGTCCCTCCAATAGGAATGTTTAATGAAAGCTGCTTAGTTGAACGTGGCTAGAAGATGAAAGAGGCCGCATTTGTTAAGGCCATTAAAGTATATTTGTAACTATTAAATAGCAAAATGGTTTGTATTACTGTTGAATCTGCGAGGAAAATGCTGTGATATATATAGAAGTGATGAAACAGGATGCATTTTTAATATATTGTTAGAATGTTTTAGAGATATATGTCATCACAGAGTCATGTTGATATTGGAAATTTGATAAAAATATTATTTGCTGTTTGCCTATTTCATAAATTCTTCACTTTATATTATATCAAAGTCTGTCTGTATTGTCTTATATTAAAGACACAGACGACTTATGAGAAAAATGTTTGTGGTTTGTTAACAAAATATACCAGAATCGGTTATTTTTGTCCTTATTTTTTATCTCTTAGTACATTAACATTTATTTTTATCGTATCTTGCAACAATTCTTTATATTAAAGAATATTACTAAAATCTTTTAGCAGAGTATTTAATTTTTTTTCAGATTTTTTAAATAAATTTTTTATCTTCTTTCAATAGTTTTCTTTTTTATTTTGATCGTTCAGTGATAATTTTATCTCACTATTATTTTGGCACTATCATTTATTATTATTTTGGCACTATCATTTATTATTATTTTGGCACTGTCATTTATTAGCCACAGTTTTGTTGTTTATGCTATAGCGAAATATATTACCTGAATCTTTTATTAAATTTTTACATATAACTTTCAGTGACCTTCATCAATCGAAGCTGTTCACAGTTTATTTATTTATGGAATTTTGTTTTTTGCAAACTTTCAATAAAATCACTTCTGTATTATTTTGCGAAACTATTTTCCAAGTATATTCTACTTCCATCATTTACAATTCTCTTTTAGTAGAAGTATTTTGCCAACTTGTGTATAATCTCTTTTGACCAGTATTTTGGTAATTATTTTATCACGTGCTTTCAATAGAACCTTTCATTTATGTGTTTATTTTTCATATGTCATACTCGGTTAAATCTTTTAATATTAATTTTTTGCTAGAATATTTTATTACACTTTTGGCAGAATCTTTTAATAAAACTTTCAAACACTTACTGACTTTCTTTACACCAAAATTTTTAATGAAATCTTTTACTCCCCTCTTCCAAAAATGCATTTATTATCTATTACTCGAAAATTTTAGTAAAATCATATTACCTTTCTCGTTGACCCACAGTTTTTACATTCGTCTTTTGTCGAAATAGTTGAGTACTTTTTTTTTTTTTTGCCTTACTCTTCAGTCGCTTTACTATGTTAGCAAAGTCTTCGATCTTAATCTTTTTACAAATTATTTTTGTCATCATCTATTATATGAATCTCTAAGCAGTTTTTATTGTACCCTTTTTTTGTAAAGATAATTTGCCAAATATTTTAACTTTAATATTCAGTAAAATCCTCAAGATTAACCTTTTATTTTAGATAGATTTTAGTTAACCATATTTAGATATTATTCAAGTCATCTCTTACTTACCCTGAATCTTTAAGCTTTATCTCTTAACAAATTTAATCAAAATTATATACAAAATTATGGAAGTCAAAACTTTAACATATTCCTTCACCAAATTTCTTTAAGATCTTTAAGTAAGGTATTTGACTATGTTTTTAGCGGAATTTTTAGCCACATTATATATATATCAGTATCTTTTAATAAATACTTATTCAGTACATCAAATAAATATATGAAGTAAAATCTTTATTCCTTAGTCATTTGGTAGCGAATTGACATTTATCTTTTGGCATAATCTTTAACCAGAATCTTTTAGTAAAAGGTTAAAAACAAAAGTTCTCTTATCTCAATGTTTGAAATGTCAGCAACTTCATATTAGTGTAATCAGTGCTTATATATGCAGCCTGGAATGTTCAAAGATTTTTTATTATTCTTGTTATAAACTTTAAGCTTATGCTGAGATTGCTAACAAGTAGTACGTCTGTTCGTATGTCTATGAAGAAACTGTTGTTAAAGACAATAGTCTGTAAAGGACTTTCCACAGACTTTCTGTTAATAAACTGCTACTTAAAAAGAAAATACTCCTCAGTTTATGAAGAGACTGCCACTGTAAAAGCAGTCTCTCAGTCTATTATGAAACTGACACTATAAAAGCAGTCTGAGAGTCTATTAAGAGACTGGCGCTAAAGAAAGGAGTCTATCTCACTACGAAAAGTCTGGTGTAAAAAAAAAAAATCAGTATATATGTGCATGAAGAATCTTGTATTAAAAAGAAAGTTGGTCTGTCTACCAAAAATAAAAGCAGAAAAGTATATGACTGAAAAAAAAAATTGGAGTGATCTCACTATGAAGATCTTGCTGCTTTAAAAAGCAGTGTGTCTCCTTATGAAGAAATTATGACTTAGAGGAAGCAGTCCATATGACTATGAAGAAACAGGATAAAAAAAACGGTCAGGAAAAATCATGTTTATAAAGCAC
>JAXCGZ010003441.1:0-12565 GCA_037179515.1 Halocaridina rubra | reverse complement strand
AGGGAAATCAAATCAGTATTACCCGAGCAGTCACGGAGGGAGGTCATGGCAGGGAGAGCTCCGTTGGTGTCCCAGGAACTCTGTTAAACTTGATATTTTTCATCCATTTTTCTTATTATTTTTCAAACGTCAGAGATGTTTTACGTCTATAAAGACGTGATAATGAAGAGAATTAATAGTGAGAAATAATGATAAATACATAAAATTATGTAGTGAAAAAATAAAAAATAGAATATGGAAAAATATTAAGAAGGAAAAATGGACTTGACAAATATGGACAACACAGAAAGTATCGTTTAAAAGATTTAAAATAAAAATAATAAAAAAAAATACACAAATAAAGGGGAAATATAACTAGAATATTAAAAGGATAATTAGAGTGAAATAAAGATTTAGAAAGCTGAAAAAATATATACAATAAACAGAGAAAAATTAAAGAAAATAATGAGTTAAAAGACTGAAAAAAAATACACAAAAAATACAATAGGAAGACGTAAAAACTCGCTAGATAAATAATATAAATACAGAAAAAATATAATTCAAATGACTAAAAACAATTAAATAAACAAATAAACGAATGAGGGAAAAGTACAATTAACGAATAAAAAGATAAATAGAGAATAAACTGCTGCAAAAGATTGAAAAAAAACGACTTAACTAATACGTAAATTTGTGATCTGCAGAAGACTTGAAATATGACCAAAATGCACCATGGCTGGTGCTTTCTAATCTCAGCATGCTTCTTATCCGCCATTGGTAAGCAGTAATATCAAATCCAAAATGTTAATATGATGTATTTGTGAAAAAAATACACATACACACACACACACACACACACACACACACACACACACACACACAGAGAGAGAGAGAGAGAGAGAGAGAGAGAGAGAGAGAGAGAGAGAGAGAGAGAGAGAGAGAGAGAAGAGGAGAGAGAGAGAGAGAGAGAGAGAGAGAGAGAGAGAGAGAGAGAGAGAGAGAGAGAGAGAGACTCTTGAAACATATTGCATTTTACCAGTTTATTTCTGATCACCAGTACGCCTTTTCCAAAGCAAGACCCACTTGTGATCTTTTGTCGTATCATACTAATGTAAGGTCATGTTCTCTGGAGAACTATAGGGAATAATTTGTCATCACCCTTAGATTTCTCTAAGACTATTGACAGTGTGTCACAGGGCTTCGTTAGCCAAGCTTCAGGTGCATGGCTTTGCTCGTTTTCTCTTTTCTCTAATTTCCGGTTTTCTTTCTGACCGTTTTATAGCTATGGATGTTGAGGGTGCAACAATTAGCTCATTCCTTGTTACCAGTGGTGTTCCACAGGGGTCTCCCCTTTAACCCACTTCGTTCCTTCTCATCATCAATGATATTCACCAGTCTTTATTCACCTATATTCTTTGCGCCTTTGCTGACGATTCTACCCTCCCTATTTCTTCTGCCTTGTCCTCAACAACTTCATTTACTGCTTGCAATTAACCTCGGCCATTTCTAGCTTCTGCTCTCAGTGTACAAGCTAGGTGTCTGAGTGCAGTATCCAAAAGTTAGTTAAATTTAAGGCCTCCAAGACTCAGATTTTGGCTATTACATTGTCTTCTTTTGCTGAATGCCCTACTGTTTTTTTTTTTTTAAACAAATTAATTTATCATCTCAATTTTTTAGTATATTAGAAATTTAGATAGCCTCTAACTTGTCTTTGAGGAAACACATAATTCAGATTTCTAAAGCTGGATCTAAGAAATTAGGAGTTCTGTTTCCATTTGATTATGACTTTTCCTCTTTACAGTTACTTAAAATCTATAAAAATTCTTACCAATCTCTGCCTGTACAACTTTGTACAATACATATACACATCCCTATAAAATTATGTACATCTACACATCCGCTTAAAATTATAATCATGTACATTATGTACATCCACATATCTGCTTAAAATTATAAATATGTACATTATGTACATTTACACATCCGCTTAAAATTATAAACCTATATCTATATACATAAGCCATTTTCCCCTTATAAGAGGAGTGGCTGAGTCAAGGCGTAATGCTGTGACCTTTTGAGAAGAGAAAGTACAGAGGAGGGGATTCCCAGTCCCCTCGCTCCGCTCCATTTAGCCGACTCTTACGACACACAGGGGAACACGGAGGAAGTTTTCTGTCTCCCTTTCTCAGGGGTTAAACCTTTATACATGTTAGCAAAATTATGTACATATATATATATCCAGATAATATTCCGTTTGATCCAGTTCTTTTTCTATGCCTCCATTACACCAGTACTCATCTACTATCCCTTCACATCTGACAAGTCACAACACTCCATCACTTTTTTAAATGCTTTCATGGTGCCAGGGCCCGATGAGGACAAATTTCTTTACCAGTCCCGGTATCACATTCATAGAGCTAAAAGAGGGTAACATTATGTACATATAAACATCCGGATAAAATTATGTACATATAAATATCCGGATAAAATTATGTACATATAAATATCCGGATAAAATTATGTACATATATATATCCGGATAAAATTATTCACATATAAACATCCGGATAAAATTATGTACATATAAACATCCGGATGAAATTATGTACATATAAATATCCGGATAAAATTATGTACATATACACATCCAGATAAAAACTTTCTACATACACACATGAGGATGAGTTATGTACACATACACATCCCCGATAAAATTATGTACATATAAACATCTAGATAAAATTATGTATATATAAATATCCGGATAAAATTATGTACATATAAACATTCGGATAAAATTATGTACATATAAACATCAGGATAAAATTATGTACATATAAACATCCGGATAAAATTATGTACATATAAACATCCGGATAAAATTATTTTCAAATAAAAATCCGGATAAAATTATGTACATATAAACATCCGGATAAAATTATGTACATATAAACATCCGGATAAAATTATGTACATACAGACATCCGGATAAAATTATGTGCATATAAACATCCTGAAAAAATTATGTATATATAAACATCCAGATAAAATTATGTACATATAAACATCCGGATAAAATTATGTACATATAATCATCCGGATAAAATTATGTACATATAAATATCCGGATATAATTATGTACATATAAACATCCGGATAAAATTATGTACATATAAACATCTGGATAAAATTATGTACATATAAACATCCTGATAAAGTTATATACATATAGACAATCCGGGCAAAATTATGTACATATAAATATCCGGATAAAATCATGTACATATAAACATACGGATAAAATTATGTACATATAAACATCCGGATAAAATTATGTACATATAAACATCCGGATAAAATTATGTACATATAAACATCCGGATAAAATTATGTACATATAAACATCTGGATAAAATAATGTACATATAAACATCCATGTAAAATCATGTACCTATAAACATCCGGATAAAATTATGTACATATAAATATCCGGATAAAATTATGTACATATAAACATCCGGATAAAATTATGTACATATAAATATCCGGATATAATTATGTACATATAAACATCCGGATAAAATTATGTACATATAAATATCTGGATAAAATTATGTACATATAAACATCCGGATAAAATTATGTACATACAGACATCCGGATAAAATTATGTGCATATAAATATCCGGTTAAATTATGTACATATAAACAACATGGTAAAATTATGTACATTTAAACAACATGGTAAAATTATGTACATTTAAACATCCGGATAAAATTATGTACATACGCAGAGTCATTCACTATAAATCCACTTCAATATTACGAAAATCTGCACTAAATCTCTCTAATCTGTTGCAGATTTGCCTAAAATCCTCGGATTAACAGATCAAGAAGCAAAAATAAAAATGTCGGAATAATATTATTTGACTAAGCTTCCGTACACTAATAATTACTCTTATTTTTTATCATTTATCTAGTAGTCACCGTGACTCAGGCGGTAGCGTCCGCGACTCTGAGGCTTCAGGTCGAGGGTTCGCACCTCGTCACGGTCTGAGCTTAGTAAGGGCATGCACTCAGCGTCACGATTACATCTGCCAAAACAAGTCCTTTGGAAGAAGGCAGCCGTCCTAGCCCTTGGTAAAAAAGGGAGTCCGTGACGTAAAACCGGAACTAATTTATTTATATATTTAAATTATTTATTTATTCATTTATATATCCGGATAATTGTCTATATATTTCGCTATCTGTTCATTTATTTACTTATTTATTTTTATTATAATGAAAATAATTTGCTAATTAATTTATTAATCCATCCACCTAAATACCTATTAATCTACATACTCTTTAATGGCAGGAAAACTGGTATATATTGTCAGGTAATTATAGTTTCCTTACTTGTGAAAGATAAGAAAATTCTCTCTCTCTCTCTCTCTCTCTCTCTCTCTCTCTCTCTCCTCTCTCTCTCTCTCTCTCTCTCTCTCTCTCTCTCTCTCCTCTCTCTCTCTCTCTCTCTCTCTCTCTCTCTCTCTCTCTCTCTCTCTCTCTCTCTCTCTCACTCACTCACTCACTCACTCACTCACTCACTCACTCACTCACTCACTCACTCACTCACTCACTCACTCACTCTGTCTCTCAGTCAGTCAGTCAGTCAGTCAGTCAGTCAGTCAGTCAATCTATCTATCTATCTATCTATCTATCTATCTATAAGTTACTATAAGGCTTTTCCACTCCATTCTCTGTTTGCTGTTGGTCTATTTCAATACTAAAAAAAAATAAGTTTCTTACTTGTTTATTTGGTACAGAGAGCAAAACCACAAGAGTCCCATGGCAAGCAAACAAAATGTCATGTAAACAAAATCTAAAACAAGAAAGAGAGAAAAATTTTAAGTAAATATACAAAGCCTTGAGCTGGGATAAGAATATGTTCTGGTAAAAGTTTTTTAATTTTATCGTACTACTTGTTTCTCCCACGGCTTATAATTTATGTTCAAAACAACAGATAAAATGTTCTTAATATTTGGTTTCCATTATTTTGACTATCCTATGATAGGCAAGGATGGAATGAGTTAAAAGACTGTCCAGCATCACCTCATAGAAGTAAAAAGACTAAAGGGTAAAAGCATTGCAAGGGGCTGCATTATTAGTGAGGTAAGGCAAGCATCATTCAATTTTCACTTTTCTGACTATTCCATGAGACTGCATTAATAGTGAGGTAGGGCAAGTACTATATGATTTTCACTATACTGGATATCGAGCTAAATGCGAGGAAGGAAAAAAATAACTTTCAATTAGTAGAAAGGCGAATGTATCAAAGCATTATTTGGGACTGCATTAATAGTGAGGTAAGGCAAGTACTATATGATATTAACTATACTGGCTATCCAGCGAAATGCGAGGAAGGAAAAAAAATAACTTTCAATAAGTAGAGAGCGAAGGTATCAAAGCATACCATGAGACTACATTAATAGTGAGGTAAGGCAAGTACTACATGATTTTCACTATACTGGCTATCCAGCGAAATGCGAGGAAGGAGAGAAACTCTTTCAGTAAGTAGAAAGGCGAATGTATCAAAGCATTCCATAGGACTGCATTAATAGTGAGGTAAGGCAAGTACTACTGTATATGATTTTCACTATACTGGCTATCCAGCGAAATGCGAGGAAGGAGAAAACCACTTTCAATGAGTAGAGAGGCGAATGTATCAAAGCATTCTTTGGGACTGCATTAATAGTGAGGTAAGGCAAGTACTATATGATATTCACTATACTGGCTATCCAGCGAAATGCGAGGAAAGGAAAAAATAACTTTCAATAGGTAGAGAGGCGAAGGTACAGGACCAAAACATTCCAAGTGACTGCATTAATAGTGAGGTAAGGCAAGTAATATGCGCTTTTTTCCATTATAATAAAATAATAGTACTCGAAATGGGAAGAAGCAGTCAAGTCTACGGGGAAATTTCAGTTTGAGCAAAAAAGAAAAGGTTTTACTAAAAACATGAAGTATGTAATAATAATATATAGGGAAGAGAAATGTACTTGGTATTGGATTTAATCCTGAATTAATCCTGAAGTGGATTATAGCACAGAACGCAATATGTAAAATTGTAAACTCTATTAATAAAAAAGGCTTTCATGGAGATTAAAGGTTTTTTTTTTATAAAGATTGGCACCTAGATTTTGAATAAATGTTTTATGGGATTTCAGATCAAAAAGAAAAAAATGTTCAACATTTTGATCAAATACATGATTTGAACTATTGAGACCCAAACATACTAAATGTGCCAAGGCAAAAAACAGCCATTATTATTACTATTACTATTACTATCACTATCACTATCATTATCATTATTATCATCATCATTATTATTATTATTATTATTATTATTATTATTATTATTATTATTATTATTATTATTATTATAAACCACTGTACTGCGAAATATTCAAAGACAGACGACGCGCAAAATATAAATATGTGATAGTTAGAGGCAATAAAACCCCAAATATTTCGACTCTAGCTAACTTTCTGAACATGTGACCATGACTAAAGTTTGGCAATATCCCGGTGTTGATGGAGACAGCCATCTCCAAAAGCCAAAGATTCACTGATTCTCCAAAACAACATATTATCTGTATACATCTGGAGATTTTGTTTTCTTCCTTTGCTGGTTTATTATTATTATTATTATTATTATTATTATTATTATTATTATTATTATTATTATTATTATTATTATTATTATTATTATTATTATTATTATTATTATCATTATTATTGGTTGGTTTCACGTCACGTGCTCCCTTTTCTACTAAGGGCTAGGACGGTTGCCTTCTTGCGAAGGACTTGTTTTGGGCAGATGTAATCGTTACCCTGAGTGTATGCCCTTACTAACCTTAGTCCGTGACTGGGCGCGAACCCTCGACCTGCCACCTCAGAGTCGCGGACGCTACCATTTTGCCACGGAGACTACTATATTATTATTATTATTATTATTATTATTATTATTATTATTATTATTATTATTATTATTATTATTATTATTATTATAACATGTGATTAATTAACATGGGAGAAGTAGCTTGTAGGGAGGCATTTCATTGTTCTATCATTATTAATTTTACAGGTGATTCATCGACATGGACGAACTGGCGAGTGGGGCGGCGCCCCCAACCTTATTTCTCAGGCTCCTTTACCAACGTCACCCTTATCTCTGGACAGACAGCTTATCTGAACTGTCGAGTCCATATGCTGGGGGACAGACAGGTAAGTTCGTCTCACCTGTGAACCATCTGGCTAATTAAAACTCCCTCACACATGTTCCAGGATACCTGATAGATATTATGGATGTTTATGAATCTCTGTATTCATATTTAGTATTCATGATTATAAAAGTTGCATACAGTGTGGAAAACATTCACATGAAGTATACATTCTCTAAGATCTCGCCCTTCAGCTGGCCTCATTAGGATCTTTTTTTATATATCAGAGTTCTACATGAGGTCCCATGGAGGACGAATATTCAGAACATAAATGCTTTATTAATTCTGCTAACCTGTGCTGCACACTGAGTGTGTATGTATGCTTGCATGTATGTATGTATTTATGCATGTATGTGTATGTATTTATGTATTTATGCATGTGTGTATGTATTTATGTATTTATGCATGTGTGTATGTGATTACCTAATTGTGATTACCTAATTGTGTTTACGGGAAAGAGCCCAAAGCTCGTATCTTCCCGTCTCCTGATCGGTTCCATTTTTAGACTTAGTGATACTTATCATACCTGTCCTTAAAACTATGGATTGAGGTAGCATTAACTACCTCCTCGCTTAGCGA
Organism: Halocaridina rubra; assembly: GCA_037179515.1. Taxonomy (NCBI): domain Eukaryota; kingdom Metazoa; phylum Arthropoda; class Malacostraca; order Decapoda; family Atyidae; genus Halocaridina; species Halocaridina rubra. The sequence goes on along the minus strand of JAXCGZ010003441.1, from coordinate 4,745 downwards.
ATTCCAATTATCAACTACTCTTACACTGAAAAAGTATTTCCTTACATCCTGCAAACAAGTTTTCTTCCGAAGCTTCAAACTATGACCTCTAGTTCTAGAGCCAGCCATATCGAAATATCGATCCCTATCCACTCTATCATAACCATGAAGGAATTTAAAGACTGTCACCATATCCCCCCTTACTCTTCTAGCTTCGAGTGATGGCAAGTCTAATTCCCTCAGCCTCTCATCATAACCGAGATTGCGTATTTCTGGCACCAGTTTCGTGGCATGTCTTTGAACTTTTTCAAGCTTAGCTATGTGCTTTTTCAAGTGCGGATTCCAAAAGGGGGCTGCATATTCGAGTTTTGGCCTCACATAGGTTACATAAATATTTCTGAACATTTCCTTGTCCATGTGCCTGAAGGCTACCCTTACATTTGATAAGAATGCATATGCTGCCCTTACTACACCATTTATATGTATTTCTGGAGACAAATCTGCCAATATGTTTACTCCTAGATCTCTCTCATTTTCTGTCTCCTGAAGCTGTACTCCAGCCACCGAGTAGTCAAGCTTGGGCCTTCTTGCACTTGTACCCATTCTCATTACCTTACATTTTGAGGTATTGAATTTCATTAGCCACTTTTCTGACCACTCATGCAGATTATTTAGATCCTCCTGAAGTTCTCTACCATTGTTCTCGTTTTTTACTTTCTTCACAATCTTTGCATCATCTGCAAACATATTCATGAATGAATTTACAGACTCTGGTAGGTCATTTACATATACAAGGAACAAAAGTGGCCCTAAAACTGAACCCTGTGGAACTCCACTACTAACTCTTCTCCATTCAGACACTGAGTGTCTTACTCTAACCCTCTGTTCCCTTCCTTCTAAGTAAGTTTTTATCAATTCCAAGACATTTCCACCTATTCTAGCCATTGATTGCAGCTTCCTAATAAGTCTCCCATGTGGAACAGTGTCAAACGCTTTCTGGAAGTCTAGGAATATGCAATCTGCCCAACCCTCTCTTTCCTGTAAGATTTGGCTTACCTCATCATAAAATTCTAATAAGTTTGTTACTGTTGATCTTCCTTCTCTGAAGCCATGTTGCCTCACTGACAAAAAGTTGAAGGATTCCAAGTGAAGAGAGATATGTTTCCTTAGTAGTTTCTCCATAACTTTGCAAACTATGCTGGTCAAGGAAACTGGTCTATAGTTCAGAGCCGTATCCCTCCTTCCCTTTTTGAAGATAGGTATCACATTTGCTTGTTTCCAGCATCTTGGAATCTCCCCCGACTCCAATGACTCCTTAAATATGATACTTAGTGCCACTGATATTGTGTTTGCGCATTTTTTAAGCACATGAGGGGATATGTCATCAGGACCTGTAGCTTTATGAACATCTAAATCCATCAGCGCCTTGCATACCTCTGTGGCTGTAAGGTTGATGTTCTCTAATACCGGCCCTTGAGCTTCTATCACTGCAATCTGAGGGGGTGGGGTATTTTCTACTGTAAATACTGACTGAAACTCCTTGTTCAATTCTTTGCAGATCTCTTCGTCCGTCTCAGTGATGCTTCCATCCGCTCTCTTTAGCCTTAAAACCTGTTCTTTTACCTTCAGTTTTCCTCTGATAAAGCTGTGGAAAAGCTTGGGATTTTCTTTAGCCTTCCTGGTGATGTCCCTCTCATAATCTCTCTCTGCCTCTCTCCTTTTACTTAGGTAGTCATTTCTTGCTCTTTTGTAGGTTTGCCAGGCATTTATGTTTTTTCTCCTCCTATACCTTTTCCAGCATTTGTCTCTCCACTCCTTAGCTCTTTTACACCCATTATCGAACCATTTCTCTCTGGCATGAATTACACCTACTTTGGTGACAGGTATGCAGCAATCTACTATCTTCCCATATTTCTCACAAAAGATGTCATACATTTCTTGTACAGATTTGTTGTAAAATAAGGTTCTCCAGTCAATAACTGCAAAAAGCTCATTCATTTTGATGTAATCTCCTTTCTGATAGTTCCTCCTCATGTCCTCAGTGCCTCTACTCTCAGGAAGAATGTCTTCAATGATATACTCCATCAACAACACACAGTGGTCACTCTTTCCAATTGGTGGTTCATACTCAATATTTTCAATATCCAACACATTATCTGTGAACACCAGATCAAGTAGTGATGGCTCATCCCCACCCCTGGCTCTTGTTGGTTCCATTACATGTTGGTGTAGGAAATTCCCTTGTACGCAATCTAGGAATCTTGCCCCAAAGGAGTCCTCACCACTGTGTGGGTCAAGATTTATCCAATCTATCTCTTTATGATTAAAGTCTCCCATAATCAAAATCCTACATTTTTTCTCCCGCGCCATGTTAACAACTGAGTTTATGACTTCAATCGTACCTATATAACTTTCCTCATAAATTTCAAGCCTATTTTGGTTCCTTGGTGGGTTGTATACAACAGTTATTATAATGCTCTCTGACCCAGTATTTATGCGAGCAACAAGAAATTCCCTGAACTCACTTTCTATAGCCAAGTTTATCTCTTCAGCTTGAATCCTCTCACTTATGAGCAGTGCTATCCCTCCACCAGTCCTCTCAGATCTTTCGACCCTTAGTATTCTGAAGCCCTTAGGAAAAACTGTGACACTGTTTATGTCCTCACTCAACTTAGTCTCTGTAATTGCTACTATATCTGCCTTACTGTTGTGAATCCTATCTTTTAATTCTACTGCCTTACCAGCTAATCCATCAGCATTTGTGTATAACAATCTTAATGAGGCCCCATCCCCTGATCTTCTGTCATTATCTTCTTTATCTCCCCTTTGTCTGGAAGTATTCCGTAACGAAAATTTTTTTTCTCTTCCTCATTTCTTTCATCATTTAACCTTCTTGCCTCTTGCAACAAGTTTTTGATCTTTCCCATCTCTTCCTGTGTTCTGTATCGTCTAATGAACACTTCTTTGCATTCTTGAAGGTCTTTTAGACTTTTTTTTCTCAACAATATTTCCCTACATGTCTCCCCTCTCTCAAAGGTTACTTTTGTTGGTCTCGGCTTTCCTTCCCTGGAATATTTACCTAGTTGGTGTATGTTTACAATATCCTCAGGACCACATACTACTCCAAGCTTTCTTATCAGGTCTACAACCCTAGCTTTATTTTCTTCAAGTCTCCCCTGCCATGTTGGCTCTTGGGATTCACTTATGCCTGAGATTACCACTGTCTTCTCCTTATCAAGTGCCTGTCTGATGAGTGGGTTTGCCCTTTCCATCACAACGTCTTTCATTTTTTCGATTACTGTCTCTTTATAATCAACTGTTTGTATGTTTTCCAGTGCCACCACCTTTACAGCCTCTTTTACTGCCACATTCCCCTTTAGTGCATCAGCAAAGGACGTTTTCATGGCATCATTTTCCATATTCAGCTCCTGGAACTCTTTTCTGAACTGTTCAATGTTTTCCTTAATCTGAACATTCCAAGCAGCAATCTCGTCTCTCTCAGAAGATAGCAGTGAACTAACATCTAATTCCTTTAGGTTGTCATTTAGCTGTTTGTTTTTATCTTCTTGATTAGAAATTCTAGATTCTAGTTGACTCTTTTCCCCTTCCAGCTTCTTTATTCTTTTTTCTAGTTCCTTTCTCTCCTGCCCTTGTGCTTTATTTGCTTCCTCCAAAGATCTTATTTGTTCTCTGAGTGTTTCATTCTCTTTCATTTCTCCATCCATATTCCGAATTTTATCATCAAGGCTTGTAACCATTTCCTCTAACTTCTTGATTCTCTGTTTAAGTCCTCTGATGACTACCCCTTCTCCCGACCCATGGGTGGGAGAGGTTTGGGACAGAGATGGCTTCATTTTTATGTTCTCCCTCTCACAGAATATAGAAAGAAGACGAGAAAGAGGAAAAAAAAAAAAAGAAAAGAGAAAAACTTCTAATTTACCTTCACACAGAATTTTTATATCTCCATATAAGTGCTATTTCGTGACTCAGTTTGCCTCCTTTCTGGTAACACACATCTTAACTTAAAAACTTGACCATGGTAATTTAAGTATAAAAAGAAAAAGAAAAACAAAAGTCAAACCTGAAGGAAAATTCGAATTTGTGTTCGAGGTGGCACCCACCTGTTTCTGTTATATATTCTTCCTAACTGATAAACTGACTTGCTAACCAAGATATGTTATCACGGGATTTAGACTTTACATTTAACTCAATATATATACAAAATAACAAAATAGCAAACGAGAAAGCTAAAAGAAAAGCAAAAAAAAAATGAAGAAAATAGGACTGCTGTACTACTTGGCAACTTAACTCAGTACTGTTGACAGGTGGGTATTTGGTAATTTTTTTTTTCTTTTATTGTTCAATTTTTTCGTGTATCAAACTAACTAACTAGTTAATATAAATGGGAAGGATACTGTTTTTAACAATATATAGAACCACAGGATCAGGTAAAAACGGCTCAAGAGCTTTCCCCAGTTTACACAAAAAATTAGGTAATGTGGTGTGAGGCTCCACGTCTGGCAACTCTTCTAGATTTCCCTCAAGGCAGAATCTGGACGGCAGCTTCTCTCTCTTCCTCACGAAAAAGTTCTCAATTTTTTTCCTTTAATATGAACAGTCTCGTCTTACAACAAATATTAGTTTTTGTACTCACAATACTCTGCAGGAGGATTTCAGATTTTTGGAAATTATGGTAAAGTTTTCCACTAAGCACTTTAGTCACTGGAAACAGTTTAAATTTTAAGAGGAGCGATTCCGTGTGTCAC
>JAXCGZ010003440.1:2500-12617 GCA_037179515.1 Halocaridina rubra | reverse complement strand
TACTAAACCTCCGCCGTCTGCTCGCGTCCATTATATGCCTTCATCAAATGGGGTTGCCAGGGGATAACCAAAGGGATTTGTATTACTGTCAGTGCTGACATTTATGCGTGATATATATCTCATAATAATATTGTTATTGGTTCACGTGTCTTTCTCCCCCCCCCCTTCTCTGCGCAATGGCGCGTAAAATGCGCGCTTATTGGTCGCCGACTGAGTCTTTTCTCAAAAGACTTTTGGAATTACTGCTTTTCTTCGCCATATTGGACGATTTGATTAACACTAATATACATTTAAATTAAGTATATATACATTTATTATTTTTTACACTAAGATTTCTGTATGCATATATGTATGTATGCATGTATGTGGTTGAGCATATATATATATATATATATATATATATATATATATATATATATATATATACACACACATGCATATAAATATGAGAATATGTATGTATGTATGTGTTTATCTGCATACGAACGTACGTTTGTATGTATTTATATAATTGCATATACACGTATATATGTCTGAATGTACAAGTTTTTATAAATGTAGTTAATGTGCCTAGGAAGAAAAAAATAAAGACATGAGGTGGTAAAAATAACCTTTAACGTTTACTTAGGGCCAGAAGGTAAAGCGAGGTCGCACAGTATATGTGGAAAAGTACCTATAAAAGTGACCTTTTTATGGGCACCCTTCGTATGTACCCCTCCAGGGGACGAAGCCACCCTCCCACCTCCCTTTGTTCCCCCGCTTCTTAAGCTATTCGCATTAACTTTTGTTTGATTATCTTGAGGTCATTTTCATTTTTTTTTGTGTGACAAGAGGCACCTGTGTCAAAGGTCGGTTCATTATAAAATTTATTGGATGGAATTTGGGTGATAAAATCTGTATTAAATGACCCTAGAAGTTGATACTACTACTACTACTACTACTACTACTACTACTACTACTACTACTACAGGACTACAACAACAACAACAACTACTACTACTACTACTACTACTACTACTACTACTACTACTACTACTACTACTCTCGAATAGGTTTGCCTGTATGATTTTTCATTCATTGACTGTGAAACAGAGTGAATATTAATACCTTGAGCACCCACCCCGTCGCTTTTTACTACTACTACTACCACCACCACCATTTTTACTACCACGACTACTACTACTACTACTAACTACTACTCGTACTACTACTAAGAAACCTGAGCTTGTGAATGCACTATTCCACAATAGATTCCATTCCATCTCAACAGCGTACACCGCCAGTTGAGTTGCTATGGGATACCATCATAGGGACACCACTACCTTATCCTAATTACTTGGAGGGGTTTTGGTAAATATGGTTATGCGAGCTACTGGCCTTCCGGAATTGAGTTATGCATTGGTTCTTTTAAATGATGATAATAATAATAATAATAATAATGATAATAATTTAATAATGATAATAATAATAATAGTAATTATAATAATTATAATATTAATAATAATAATAATAATAATAATAATAATAATAATAATAATAATAATAATACGGTATTAAAAAATAATAATAATAATCCCTTAACACCTGACAAGTCAGAACACTCCCTATCCCTTTTTCTCTTTACTGTTTTCTGTCGAACCCAAGTCCGATGAGGTGCAGATTTATTTAATAATCTTTTTGGCCCGTCCTGGCGTCACAAGCATAAAAAAAAACTTTATCTTGCGTATTTTTACGCACATGTCATACACACTTATCTGTTTTAACGTAATGAAACATGCCACGTGATTCTCTACCTCATGACTGCACCCAAAAAAAAAAAAATTCTTATTGTGTCAGGAGTCACCCATGTCGGTGTGATCACCCCAATTTCTTGCACCCAACACCCTCGGGTCTTGCAATTAGAGAAGTAGCATAGAAAACGGAACTCAAGGATCAACCATGTTGGTGTTATCACTTCGAGTTTTTGCACCCAACACCCTCGGGTCTTGCAATTATAGAAGTAGAACAGAAGAAGAAGAAAACTTTTGGGGAGAGACAGTGGTCGTTTTTTTCACACTGGAGTCGTCTGCTTGACATAGATCTCTCTCTGATTTCCCCTTCGGAATGACACTCCCGATTTCTTGCTTACTGGCCAATATCTCTCGCCGAACATCTTATCTTAGTCTTAGTCTGACACTATTCCTATTTTCTCCTGGCATCTTTTTTTTTTTTTTTTTTAATGCTTTGCCGAGATATTTCCTGTGAGTTTTTGGTCCATCTTTGATCTTATTTTTTTACCTTTTCATGTCTGGCATTTTGGTTTTATTCATATTATATATGTATGTATGTATGTATGTATGTATGTATGTATGTATGTATATATATATATATATATATATATATATATATATATATATATATATATATATATATATATATCATATGGGGCCACGGTATATCAGTGGCAGAGCACGCAAGTAGCTAAGTAAGTAACACGGGCTTGATCATCCTTCAGGGTTTAGATAGGGCATAGAGTCTTAGTCCCCCAGCTCCAGCTTGTCTGTGTTCCCCATTCGAATAGGGAATAATTGTAACTCACATTTATATATATATATATATATATATATATATATATATATATATATATATATATATATATGTGTGTGTGTGTGTGTGTGTGTGTGTGTGTGTGTGTATGCAGCATTGTCTCTGTAGGTGACAATGTACTGCCTTCGCTTCTCTCTTTGAGAAATATAATATTTATTGTATTTAATGTTGCTGTTATTTCGCAAGCACCTTCATATCCAGCGAGCTGGATAAGTATTCTTATCTGTAAGAGAATACTTTATTGGATGCACGTTCTCGACGTCACAAGTAGATAAAAGAGGCCTCTTGTTGATATATCTACGAAGATATATCTATATATTACGTGCTGTGTACAATATCTATGTTCATTGAAATACGGGTTGCGTTTTATACGGCGGTTGTTTTCTGGTTCCTCCTCCTCCTCCTCCCCCTGCTGCTGCTGCTGCTGCCGCTGCCGCTGCCGCCGCCGCCGCTGCCGCCGCCGCTGCTGCTGCTGCTTCTGCTGCTGCTGCTGCTGCTGCTGCTGCTGCTGCTTCTTCACCATAACCATTCCTAAATGGTTATGCAAGGACCAACATATTAAGTCGGTTATCGTTGATATAAGTGTGTGTGTGTGTGTGTGAGAGAGAGAGAGAGAGAGAGAGAGAGAGAGAGAGAGAGAGAGAGAGAGAGAGAGAGAGAGAGAGAGAGAGAGAGAGAGAGAGAGAGAATCACGTATGGACATATTCAGTGAAAACAACATACTTAATGACTCCCATTTACTGAAGTTGCATTCAAATTAAATGATACATTTTACCCGCATGCAAGACTGCAAATGCAACCTTAAACAGCAAAGCCAAATGCATCGTATCCCCAATAGAAGCATTTGGTAGCAATCGACAAAAAAAAACCTGTTTGTTTGTTTGTTTTTTACTTGCATTTCATTAGTTTCTGCTTTAAGGTTGCATCGTAGTGCATTGCAACAATTAGTTAAAAGGGAAGAGTGCTCTTAAAATTAACACTTTTTTTTAACATTTTATTCCTGGTAGAAATCCTTGCTGGTAAATAACAAACTATAACTGGTCCACTGTTTTATTTTTTGGGCAGTATTTAAGTTTTTGTTCCGTGGGCACACAAAGTGCATTGCAGCTATTGGTAAATATTGAAATCAGCTTTGTGTGTGTGTGTGTGTGTGTGTGTGTGTGTGTGTATCAATAAGGGCAGTATTTAAGTTTTTGTTCTATGGTCACACAAAGTGCATTGCACTAATTGGTAAATATTAAAAGCAGCTTTGTGTGTGTGTGTGTTTGTGTGTGTCAATAACTCATTTGACGTCATGATATTTTGTTTATCAGTCGGTCATGCAATAGTTTATATCGAATATGACCTAGTGATAAACCTGCATAAAACCGTAAAAGTCGACGAAATGGGACAGAGCGAGAGGACTTGGAAATCCCTCCTCTGTAATTTTTCTTCCCGCATAATCATATTATTTTGCTTTGACTCAGCCACCCCCCTTACGAGGGGGAATATGACTAATGTATATAGATAGATTTTTAACTGACCGTCATGCAGATGAGCATGCCAGAAATGATGAGAGATAAGTCTGTATAATCTTAGGGCGCTTAAAAAGATACTTTTTATGTGTTCTTTATGCTGCATTTTTGCAGCAGGTTTTTTTTTTTCCAGTATGGAAATGACCAAGAGACATATTCTCATAAATTTTTTTTATGTGACCTTAGGACAGGCAAATAAAATTACCCTCATCGGGCCTGGGCACACAGAAAACATAAAGCAGAGAAAAACAGAAATGTTGAGTGTTGTGACTTGTCAGATGTGAAGGGATAGTAAACAATGTTTAACGAATATCAAAGAATATATTCCTTCTTATGATGCATTTCTGCAGCGGCAGTTTTTTTTTTTTTTTTATAACACGATGGAAATAACCAAGAGACAAATTCGCATATTTTTTTTTTTTATGTGACCTTAGGACAGGCCAATAAAATTGCTCTCATCGGGCCTGGGCACGCAGGAAACATAAATCAAAGAAAAACAAATGAGGAGTGTTGTGACTTGTCAGATGTGAAGGGATAGTAAACAATGTTTAACAAATATCAAAGAATATATTCCCTCTTATAAGTTGGGTGGCTGACTTTTTGCGGGCTGAATATACAGAGGTGGAAATGCCCAGTCCCCTCGCTCCACCCCGTTTAGTCGACTTTTACGACACGCAGGTGAACACGGAGGAAGTACTCTTGCCCCCTCCCTCAGGGGGACTTGAAAAGATACGTTTAGTAAAAGCTTTCCATTAAGCTGCATTTATGTAGTATTTCTATTAACTTTTGACCTTTACCTGCTCAATCACGCGAGTCTGCTCAAATCCCTCTTGACTTCGGATTGAATCCCGTTTTACTTTGCATTTAAAAGTAGAATTTTTTTTATCTTTTTTATGGGGGGGAGGGAGATGAGGTGCTTGTTTATTGTAGTTTTCTTGATCTCGGTGGTATTGTCTGTTTGATTTGTTTTGTTTCGTTTTTTGTTTTGTTTTTAGTTTTACATGTTTGAGGTGTAAAGGAAGGGTTATTCTGTGCTTATGAATTGTGTCTTTATTTGTTCTTTGTTTATTGCACTTTACTTGCTGTTGGTGGTATTATATGTTTTCTTTGTTTGATTTTTGTTTTTACTTGTTTAAAGGGAATGAAAAGGGTTACCTTTCGCTGCTGTCTAGAGAATTATCTTGAACTCTTAAAAACATGTTGTTTCATAACTAGAATTTTTACACATAGACTTTTTATTTCAAGAATTTATGGTCAATTTTTACTTTCACACCCGACGAAGAAAATGAACATACAAGTTATCTGAAAAATATATAAAACGTCCAAAAATACAATAATTTCCATTCTTAAATGGTTTCTTAATTGGGGGATAAATTAACCTTGCTAACTTAACCCAACCTAACCTAATATAATGAACTTTATGAGATTTTTTCCTATCTGGGGTTGTGAATTTATTATTACTATTATTATTACTATTATTATTATTATTATTATTATTATTATTATTATTATTATTATTATTTTTATTATTATTATTATTATTATTATTATTATTATTATTATTATTATTATTATTATCATTATTTTGCTCTTTCCCTTTTATTCAATTAATTTATACTTTTCTATAATATCTTGTTCTTTCATTACCATTGTTTTAATTTTTATTATTATTATCTACCATTTCGGTTTTGTCTCCCCTTTGTCAATGCACGTGGCCGAACACACACACACACACATACACACACACACACACACACACACACACACACACACACACATACACACACACTCTCTCTCTTTCTCTCTCTCTCTCTCACACACACACACGCTCTCTCTCTCTCTCTCTCTCTCTCTCTCTCTCTCTCTCTCTCTCTCTCTCTCTCTCTCTCTCTCTCTCTCTCTCTCTCTCTCTCTCACACACACGCTCTCACACACACATCACACACATGCGACGCCACGTGCGCCAAGGGGAAAGTTGGTGGGAAAAGTCGCCTCCAGGTCTTGCAAGTTTCCCCTTCCTAACTTTCCCAAGCTCTTGGTCCCTCTTCTTCTGCCTCGTTATAGGAAGGATTTTTTTATTTTTTTTATTTGGAGGTATTTTTCTTAGTCTCCAATTGTGTGGGTAATTGTTTAATGGTAAAGCATATAGCTCTTATATTCCCGTCTCCTCGTCGTGCAAAAAACAAACGTATTTTATAAAGTAAGGTGTGTGTGTGTGTGTGTGTGTGTGTGTGTGTGTGTGTGTGTGTGTGTGTGTTTGTATGTGTATGTTTGTGCAAAGCTAGAAAATATCTAGTTATTATTCTTCTTATTTGCAAACCAGTGTCGTCCTCCCTTGCGCTTTGAATTAATTTTCCCCCCTTTTTATTATCCCCGTTTTTCGTCATCCCTTCTTTTATATATATTCCCCGTGTGTCACCTGGCGGATGGAGACAATGCCGGAGAGCGGCATTTTACCTGCACGGTAATTAAGGAAGGCCCCTTATTACCTATATTGGATGTCAAATGCTGGTGCTGGTCTCGATAGTTTTATCTCCCCTCCTATTCTCTCTCTCTCTCTCTCTCTCTCTCTCTCTCTCTCTCTTATTGAAACAGTTCATAAACAGTTCATAAACATACAACACATCAATGCACAATCACTTTTGGGTAATTTCGAAAATATTGCACTAATGATCAGAGAAAATAACGTGGATATAATGTGTGTTTGTGAAACTTGGCTCCAAGCAAATATGCAGTCTGGTTTTGTTGCTATACCTGAGTATTCTTTTTATCGATTTGATGGCGGTAGGGGTGGGGGTGTGGGGGTGTATGTAAGAAATCATCTAACGGTCTCCCTATTAAAGACCCCTGAAGTCGAGCGACCTCCTCATCTTGAAGACATTTGGTTGACTGTTCAGAGTAGGAAATCCCCTTCATTCATCCTGGGATGTGTATATAGACACCCACATGCACTCAACGACACCTTTGATTACATCTCCGAGGTATTTCGGTCGGTCTGTTTGAGGAGCAAACCTCTCATTATTATAGGCGACTTCAATGATAATCTCCTTCTTCCTAATAATAAAATGGGGAAATTAATTCAATCCCTCCACTTAAATCAGCTTGTGAATAAAGCAACCCGTACCACCGCTAATTCCTCCAGCCTAATTGATCTTATAATTACCAATACACCTAGTTTTATAGTTCACCACGATGTCTTACCTTGTCCTGTAGGAGACCACGAGCTTCTAATAGCTACAGTTAATGTCAGGAAGGAAAAGAGACCGCCAATTGTTAAAACTTTCCGATCTCTTGAGAATTATTCTCAAAATTGTTTCTGCGACACTCTTCTTAATGAATACAACATTTTAAATTCAATACTAACTACAGATTGTGTAAATTATCAAGTTTCTACTTTTACTGATGTTTTTACGAGATGTTTAAATGAATGTGCCCCTCTTACAACCAAAGTCATGACACGCCCTCCTGCCCCGTGGATTGACTCTCAGTTAAAAGAGCAAATGAAAAAGAGAGATGACCTCCTAAGGCAATTTAAATCTGATAGACAAAACTCCGAGATGGAAAGAGCCTATAGAAGAGAAAGAAACCTTACTAAAACAATGTTGTCCGAAAAGAAGAAAAATCATTTCAGGGAAGAATTTTCCAAGTATAAGGGAAATATCAAAGGAACTTGGAATGTTATAAAAAGAATAATTCCTGCAAATAAGGAAATCTTAGAAAATTCTGACCTTCTCAGTGATAATGTGGAAAAGCGAGTGAATGATTTTAATAAGTATTTTGCTGAAATAGGTAAGTCCACATATGAAAAGTCCCAAGAAAATAATGACTTGATTATTAATCAACCACATAATTGCCAGCCTCCAGCTGAAAGAAGTATTATCAATAATTTTAGACCGCACCCAATCGATTTAGTCACACTTATTCTTATCATAAAGAACCTCAAACCAACAAACTCTTGTGGTTCCGATGGGATACAACTTCGCTTCCTAATTGACTCATTGCCAGTTACAGTATTTTTCATTTTAGTCATTGTAAATACATCCATTGTTACAGGCAGTTATCCTAACCTCTGGAAGCATCCCTATATCATCCCCGTTTTTAAGAGTGGAGATACTAATAATGTTGAAAATTATAGGCCAATCTCTCTTCTCAGCATTCTGTCTAAAATACTTGAGAAGGTAGTTGCCACCCAGTTAATAAATTTCCTTGAATTAAATTGTCTATTATGTGAAGAACAACACGGTTTTCGGCCTAAACTTTCGACCGAGACGGCCCTACTTAAAATTACTGATAAAATTTATAGTAATATTGAAAATAAGAAAATATCACTTTTATTATTGTTAGATTTGTCTAAAGCATTTGACAGTGTACACCATCAAATTCTAATGAGAAAACTTTCCAAAGTTCATGTTGACTCATTTTGGTTCGAAAATTATCTGAAAGATCGAATTCAATCAGTTCGAATGGGCTCGACTCTCTCTTCCTCTTTAGATATCAGTTTTGGCGTTCCTCAGGGTTCAATTTTAGGTCCTCTGCTTTTCTTAATATATGTTAATGATTTACCTCAATTTATAAGAGATTGCCTACTTGTTATGTATGCTGATGACACCCAGATTATGCTTACTGGTGACATTGATAGAATTCCTGAAATCTTAAAAAGGGCTGAAGATATATTAAACTGTACCAAAAGTTATTTTAACAGTAATGGTCTTTTACTGAACGAAAATAAAACTAAATTCGTTATTTTTGGATCAAATCAATACCTGTCCCGCATTCCTGAGAACATCAGTATAAATTTCAACAATGTTTCACTCTTCCCATCTAATAAGGTTAAAAATCTAGGAGTTATTATGGACAGTACCATGACATTTAATTTTCATATCGATGAACTACATAAAAAAGTGAACGGGACCCTTATTTACTTGAACAGAGTCTATGAAAGATTCGAGCCTGATTGTAGGGCAATTGTAGTACAAACATTGATTTTAAGTATTCTCAACTACTGTCTAAGTGTTTGGGGTTCCACGACTAAGACCCAGATGTTACGAGTGAAAAGGCTCCAGAATTTTGCTGCAAGAGTTGCCATAGGGGGGGTGCATAAACATGATCACGTGACTCCCCTCTTTGAGAGATTGGGTTGGCTAAGGATGGACATGAAGTTCATATATAATATCTGTCTTTTAGTTTTTAAAATAAATCATGGAATATTACCGGAATGGCTCTTCTCATTGCCAACAGTTAATCAAGTGCGTATCAATAACGTCAACACCAGATATCAGAATTCTTTTTACGTGCCCAGAACTTCCACTGATATTGGGGCAAGAGCCTTAAATGTAATAGGCCCGAGACTTTGGAACTCTTTACCCGCAAACTTAAGAAGTTGCCAAACATTACCCTCACTTAAATCTCATCTTTTAAATCACCTACTTAATAAGTGATTTTAGTCTCATTATTATCCTCCCATTGGGTAAACGAAGTGTATGTATGCATATTTTATTGTGTAAATTTTTTGATTTTGTGCTTTGCAAATTTCATTAGTTTTATTTTGACATTTTACATTGTAATTTGTAATTAGATTAATTATCATGTGTAAATTTTGTGATTTTGTGCTTTGCAAATTTCATTAGTTTTATTTTGACATTTTACATTGCAATTTGTAATTAGATTAATTATCATGTAATAGCCATTTTTGATGGAATAAAGTTTTTGACTTTGACTTTGACTTTGACTCTCTCTCTCTCTCTCTCTCTCTCTCTCTCTCTTCATTTGTTTTATTTTGACATTTTACATTGTAATTTGTAATTAGATTAATTATCATGTAATAGCCATTTTTGATGGAATAAAGTTTTTGACTTTGACTTTGACTCTCTCTCTCTCTCTCTCTCTCTCTCTCTCTCTCTCTCTCTCTCTCTCTCTCTCTCTCTCTCTCTCTCTCTCTCTCTCTCTCTCTCTCTCTCCCTCCCCCCCGACCCGCACCGTCACAAGTAATAACACCCTGGTTTTTTTTTCCTGCTGTC
>JAXCGZ010003439.1:0-12661 GCA_037179515.1 Halocaridina rubra | reverse complement strand
CCACTATTGTCTTCAGTGCCCCGCAGTGAGAGATGTTTTACCACGAGGTCAGAACTTAATACAGATCTGCTCATTTTTACTTAATGATGACAACCTTGATGTTATTCTTGCTCGTTTTCCTCACTTTGGTGGCCATTAATTATATTGAAATATACATATATTTTCTGTATGTTGCTATATAATTCTGTTTGTGCATTCTGCGTTTCTCTGAGCTTTACTTTTGCATATAATGTACTCTGTGCTGCCATTCTGTGAGTTGTGTGTTAGTATGCAGCAATGTTTTATCAATATGTACACCTCCCTGTAAACCATGTTCAATTCTTGGTTTTATATCCATTTGAAGCATTATTTGTATGAACTCATGTAATGTCTGACGCCTTGGCGCAATAAATTAATAAAATAAAATAAATCTCTCTCTCTCTCTCTCTCTCTCTCTCTCTCTCTCTCTCTCTCTCTCTCTCTCTCTCTCTCTCTCTCTCTCTCTCTCTCTCTCTCTCTCTCTCTCTCTTTCTCTCATCTGCAAATCTTAATATGCTCTCAAATATCCTCAAAAAGAAGAGTCAAATTTTTTTCTGCAATCACAGTTTTCTTTTTAATTAAAAACTGCATTTTCGTCAGAATAATAAACCTTTATTAGAACATAAGATATTGTTAACCTTGGGTATCATTATCGCTTTAATTTAGGTGAAAGTAATATTTGAAAACTTGATTGATGTGAACCTAGAAGACTCTTTACTTAGGATACTCCTTGCAGCATATTTTGTGGTTTCCAAACACAATAAGTGAATGCGTGTTTTTCGCTATTAATTTGGAATGTATGGTAAGACATCATATACGCAACAATCTTAAAAGATGTTCAGAGGGAAATCACTGCATTTGCTTGGACTCATATCTAGTTATAGAAGCTGTTCTGAGGGAAACAACGCAATATAAAGATACTTAGAAAATAATAATACCACATTGGTCATGCACCACAATAAGTAATTTGACTTAACACTTCGTGGTAATATATTAATGCTGTATTAGTCATAAAGAGATTCCGTATAGATCATACACTGCTGTATATACAGATATGATAGAGATATTCTGTCTTTACTTTTTCTCCTCTTCAGTAGAGGATGCAATACATATTTTTATTGTGACTACTGTCTACATTCTCCAAAGTTTCTTTTTAATGATATTTATTGTCTATGACCGAAGATGAGAAATATAAAGTCGCATCGACGCTGAAAATTAATATGCGGAATAATTAAGTGTTCTGTATTTGTTATTCTTGTGGTAAAGACTTCCCAACTTCGGTAGATGAAATAGAACATCATCTCAGATGGGATTAGAGTACACCTGTTCATAACAGATGCCCATGAATATTGGAAGAGACGTTTACTTTAGACATTCCTAGTATTTTCCTTGTGAAAGATCACAGTTTGCTCTCAATACAAAACCTTTCTGGTTATAACATTACAAGATTCACATTCTGCTCTCAGCACAAACCTTCTGATTTCAAGAAATATAACGTTACAGTTAACTAAAATCAGAATTATTCTGTTGCTTATATCAGGTTGTACTTCATTTTATGTATCACTCATCATTTAATACTTTTCCATTAATTATTTCCTGGGTATGTATAATCGCAATCCTTGGCATTTATGAAAGGACGTGTTATTGACTTGTCATTTGCTCTGCAATTACTTACCCGCATATGCTCTGGAGATGTGTGCATGCATGCATGCATGCCATCTTAGCATAATTATTCCTATTAGATCCAAGTAACTTTTACTTCAATCCGTAAATCTACTCTACTATTTCTTTTGCGTTTTAATTTTTGTCTTGATTTTATTTGAGAGAATATATTTCTGTGCAATAAGCCCTGGAAACGCAATCCAATGCGTTAACACATGTTATGAATTGCTTTATGTGGATTAATTGATGGTATCACCTTGGTACTTCCTATAATATTGGTTTGGTACTGATTTATAGAAGCAAAAGGTTATAAGTTAAATACTTTATTTACTCATATACTGTATGTTGTCGTCATCATCATCAACATTATTATTATTATTAGTAGTAGTAGTAGTAGTAGTAATAGTAACAGTAGTAGTAATATTATTATTATTACTAGTATTATTTTTTTTAATTATTATTTTTCAAATACATGACATAAAGTATTCAGCCTTCGTATTCCCAACGTGCCGTAGGAGCCGACCACAAGCGCCAATGAAGCGGGAGGCTGGCTTACCCACTCTCCCTCAATTTCTATTGTGGCCACATAGCAGGAGACAGAAGAGGTGAAATTGTTTAGGGGTAGAATGAAATCGTTCTTTTTTCTTTTGTTATAGGTGTGGCCACCTTGCGTAGCTTCAGTAGGATGTGCAGTCCTGTATAATAATATTTTTGTTATAATGATTATGATGATAATAATAATAATAATAATTATTATTTTTATTATTATTATTATTATTATTATTATTATTATTATTATTATTATTATTATTATTCAGAATTGAATGTGAATATAATCAAGATATTGTAAGTCCGGTATTCTAATTACAAGTGATTAAAAAGATATGGGATATTCCTCACATGATATAGTATAATCCTCTTGTGTCTGTTCTCATTGTGAAAAAGAGCGAGCCGAAGTAATCCCTTGTAAGCTTGCTGGACTAGATGTCTAAAAATAAGACCGTATTAACGCTCTCTGCACATAAGAGGCAAAGGGTTAAGAATAAAAAGAGCTTCATAAAGCGAACGCTCTTTTATAGTAAATAAGTAAAATTCTTTATTTCTCGTTGTGAAGGAAATCATTGCATGAAGTTTATGAACTCGGACAATGTATGTAAAATTTTGTATGTAGAAGAGGAAAATTTGTTGTGATATATGAATTTACGAAAATACGCAACTGCCAAGTTAAATTATCTTGTATGAAAAGACTTTGGGATGCGAAAATTCACATCACTGTACGAGGTAGAATAAAAAAAAGAAAAAAAAAGAAAAAGAGCATTTTATTGCCATTGTGGTATGAAAGCCATTCGAGCATTGACTCTTTGGGATGCTCTTGATATAGCAAGACCTTCAACCTCGTCCAGAGCATATGTAATCCATTTGCATAAATTCCTTTGCAAACAAAGGCGAGAGAGTAAGTGCTTGTGAAGATGATGATAACCTCTTGTTTCAGAACCTGCCTGGAAGTCATCGGATGAGAGCCTCTAGGGCAGGAGTTCCCTTGGGTGCACTTATTATACGAGAGTATAGAGACTTCATTGACAAACGCTTCCTCGTCCTCAGTATCTCTGTGCTGCATGTTCTCGTAGAAGACACTAGATATTCAGTTTCATTTTAAGAAACAATGTAAGATTTGTTTAGAACTCTAGATATGCTTCTCTACTTATTCCATGTTATAGGAGCTAGTGCATATATATATATATATATATATATATATATATATATATATATATATATATATATATATAT
Source organism: Halocaridina rubra (assembly GCA_037179515.1). Lineage (NCBI taxonomy): Eukaryota > Metazoa > Arthropoda > Malacostraca > Decapoda > Atyidae > Halocaridina > Halocaridina rubra. The sequence goes on along the minus strand of JAXCGZ010003439.1, from coordinate 9,193 downwards.
ATATATATATATATATATATATGAATCATTCTTTTACCCCGACCGGGATTCGAACCTAGGACTTATAATTACTAAGTCAAGGCGCTACCAACTACACACCACAGAAGGTTATATCTGCTATACTTAGGAATGAACGCATTCTATCTGAATGCCACTTCATATTACAGATTCCCCAACCTCACTCGTGGCTTCATTTTAGCATTTAATTCAATTCCCAATCTCATTCGGGCCATGAAATAACCAAATAAGCACATTACATATGTGAAAACATGAATCATTCTTTTACCCCGACCTGGACTCGAACCTAGGACTTTTACTAAGTCAAGGCGCTACCAACTACACACCACAGAAGGTTAAAAGGAATCCAACCTTATAGCTTATATCTGCTATACTTAGGAATGAACGCATTCTATCTGAATGCCATTATGCTCATATTACAGATTCCCCATCCTCACTCGTGGCTTCATCTTAGCATTTAATTCAATTCCCAATCTCATTCGGGCCATGAAATAACCAAATAAGCACATTACATATGTGAAAACATGAATCATTCTTTTACCCCGACCTGGACTCGAACCTAGGACTTATAATTACTAAGTCAAGGCGCTACCAACTACACACCACAGAAGGTTAAAAGGAATATATATATATATATATATATATATATATATATATATATATATATATATATATATATATATATATATATATATATATATATATATATATATATATATATATATATATATATATATGCTTAGCATTGATTTATGTCACAAATAATCCTCATTAACTATTAGAACTGAGAGATTAACACTGGACGCGTGTCCTAGCGCCTCGCGGTGGTTTCGAACCTGTGTTAGTCACTTCCAGACTCACAGGCAATATCATTGAGCTACCGAGACCCCCATATATGTGTGTGTGTGTGTATGCGTTTCTTGTTTTGTTTCATAAGTTTGCAGGTTTTGCAAGAAACGCCATCTCGAGGTAACGAAGAAGACACTCGATTTTTTGTTCACAAGAACCTGGAGTATCGAGGACATTATTTAGGAAACTTCTTATGTACATTCTCATCGTCTATTTTGACTCATAGATTTTTTTTATTTTGTATTCATATTATGAAAGGCAAGTAAAGTAAAAGATAGACGTAATCTTGGTACGTATTACGCTAGTTCCTGTTTTAGAGGAAACTCTTCGTTCTAGCTTGCCAGTCTTGTGTTAAAACAACTTCTTGGTTAATGAAAAAGCAGTTTCTTCCAACTTGTGGTTTTCCTGCAATACACTTTACTAGTCTTGCAAAGTTCTGGGAAACATTGGCCCATTCTGCGAACAAATCCAGTGATGGAAAACTATAAAATGGGATGACATCCATGGCAAGACAGATATATATCCCTGGAAAGAACTGGAGCATCACGATGGTTTTCCCTTGTTAATATAGATACAGAGTTGAAATAAAATTTTATCTCAACCTTCTCATTTACAGCTTCCTTTTAATCTTAATCATGAAACAGTGAACTCACATATCTTTTTAAAGGCAAGTTTAACAGCGCCAGAGTCCAGTGAGAGAGAGAGGGAGAGAGAGAGAGAGAGACTTTTGCAATCAAAACTGATCTGATCCGTGGAGGGAAATGGATACAAGTAACAACAGGTGTGGTGAGGTTGCTACATTACCCCCTTCCCCTAGCCTTCCTCCCACCCACAATCCCTTATGGGCATTTTAAACCAATAATTTGGCCAGACAAGACCTCTGGCTCATGACCCTGATCTTCGTAACTGTTGGTTTCTTTTTATTTTTTTTTATACTTAATGAAAGCAAGTGTTTGAAGCTGATGAAGTCATTGTTATTATGGCAGATATTGTAATTGTAAATTTGTTTAATTTTATTGAACTTTACTGAATCCTTCTCATTTCTTTCTTAGCAAGTCTTAATATATATATATATATATATATATATATATATATATATATATATATATATATATATATATATATATATATATATATATATATAGTGTGTGTGTGTGTGTGTGTGTGTGTGTATAGTCTTTTAAAATATGGCATTATGGACATCAGAAATCAGACAATATATCAACACATTTTTTTTCTTAAGTTTCTTATTCTGGACTTTTTTTTTCTGAGAAAATGGCCACATGAGAAATATTTACACATTCTTCAGTTTTGAAAGTGGCAAACATCTCTAATTCTTTATAAAAAAAAATATTGCATGTGCCAAATTCAGTAGTTATAGTCCAATATGTGTCTTATGCTGGTAAAAAAAATTCTTCTTCATCTATTGCTTCTGCTATTTCTTCACTTTTTTCTCTTATTTCTTATCGTTATTGCTATTAGATTTAAAGGGTGTTGTTCTTGTTGTTTTTGTTATTATTATTATTATTATTATTATTATTATTATTATTATTATTATTGTTATTGTTGTTGTTTTGTCGTTGTTTTATATTTGTACAAGCAATAAAAATCTTGAGCGCGAATTGCATTATTTACTTGACTCGAAAACAATATAAAGTACATCATTTCCCCCCAGTAATGTGAGATTTGACGTCTTTTCTTTAAAAATAATTTCATGATTTTTTTTTTTTTAATATGCTCCAATATTTCTTACTCTGTAAATTGACCTTGTTATAATAATAATAATAATAATAATAATAATAATAATAATAATAATAATAATAATTGTATTATAAGAAATTATTATACTAATATTAATATGGAAATAATACCGCAGTTATAACTTATTCCCTTGAAATTGCCAGCTCAGTTTGGATGAGTGTCCCATTTTAGTTTATTCTTAACATTTTATTTGTATTTGAAAAATACAATTAAATGTATTTAGGAATTCGTCTCAGGAAGGTCTTAACACGTGTATTGAACATATTATGGCGTCCGATGTCTCAAATAGATTTAGGATAAGGAAAATAGAGAAAAAATATCATTTGAGGATATATAGAATAAGAGTTAGTGTGTATATATTTTTGATGGAATAAAGTTTTTGACTTTGACTTTGACTTGACTCTAAAAGTAATTAGGAAACTAAATGATAAATAATTTTCGTGTCTTTGTTCTTTTAGCGTAGTAGTCTTATCAGTTTTTGTGGTGGTTGTAGGAATGTTCTTTCTGATGTTTATTATGCTTGCGACTGGCACTGTACATTGTTGAAGTCATTATAGCTAGCAGATACAGCCCTCTATTTTTTGTTATATGTACGTAAATTTAGACTTAAATTCAATTGTATTTGATAAAGAAGATCTACAGCAGTGAATGTAAATCGTTCCAGAACCAAAAATTTTCTTATCCACTTAGTGGGAGTATAAACAAGGGGGGAAACATGCAGTCTTAAGCAGTCAAATTAAAACAGGCTGTAAGATTTAAAGCACACACACACACACACACACACACACACACACACACACACACACACACACACACACACACACACACACACGAAGAATACCAGAGGGAGAGAGATGGCGAGTTTTAAGAGATGGGGGGGGGAGAAGGCAAACCACAGCACAAAAGGTAATAAGCCAGTAGCCGATGCCCTGGAGGGCAATAGCTGCTAACTTGTTGCTCAGATGTTGTACGAAAATTCTGGATTTGATGAGATTACGTGGAAGTTGCCTCACTGTTTTCAGACACTTCGAAATAATGACAAATAAGACTTCTACTGATATTGCAATGGCACCTCCTACTATTACGATTCAGTGGTATTTAAATTTCAGTAGTAGTGAATTGTCCGTAGTTTTTATAGTTTCGGTTGAATTTGATGTCTTCTGTCTTCTTCTCGAGAGAAGGGGATGCTCTCTGTTTCCATTATCCCAGAACTGTGTTTCAGAGGACGCTTCATATGTCAGGAAAGTTTTTTTTCTCTTTTCACGTGAGACCCCGATCTACAAAAATATTTTGTTCAGCTGGTATAAGTTTTTTATTTCTTATACTTAAGGATGCCGTTTTATATTCACATTATAAAGTAGTAGGTTGGCTCATGGCATCAGCCGCCCGTTGCGATACTACAACTGAAGGTTTTTTGAACTTAAATAGGTCTGTCCAGGACAGTTCGATGTTAAGTCTTCCTTCAGTTATGGTTCTTTTTCTATGCCTACAGCTACACTGAATATTCTTGGATATTCATCACACATCTTTTATCCCTTCACATCTGACAAGTCATTACACTCTCCATCTCTGTTTCTCTTGATGTATTTTTCGTGCCCAGACCCGATGAGGGCTGTTTTTTTTTTTTTTTTTTTTTTGGCCCATCCTGGTGTCACAATCATAAAAAAAAAGTTTATAACATAAAAATGAGCACAAATTCAGTCTTCAGCTCTATCTATGCTATGTGCCTTTATGCAGTGTATATGACGAATCCCAGATTGTTGAGGCTATGCTAGTGAAGACGGGCCTGAGAATCTAGAGACTAATGACTATATAATTAGTCTTGATGAGACGGAGCTCAGCGGGGTAGAGGTAGTAGGCATTGGGGATTAATAAAAGGGTGGTGAGATGGAGTCCTGCAAGGTACCGGGTTGGGCATATAATAGTGTAAGTAGGTAATGACTAAGCAGTAAGTAGCTCTGAATCAAACACTGAGACTTAATTACGTACAAAACTCCAATTTTTGTGTTTGCAAATATATGTACTTGAGTAAATTCATAAATACCAACCAACATTACATTGCAATTATTTTTGTACTAAAAGAAATCTTCTTATCAGATGCAATGAGTCTTTTGAACAGAAATTTAAATCCCGAATATTTCTTTTGTGTTTTTTTCTTGTATTTTGAGTCGCTGCCTTGTAGATATGGTTCTAAGTTCAATTACTAGTCACCGGTGTCTCGATAATGTAGAGAGATATACGTGATTATGCAAAGCTCTAATAGGCCGTATAGCCTATGTGTGATGAATCTTCCTTATGAACCTCTCCTCCCTCTCTGCTTCTCCTTACCACCTCTCCCCCCCCCTTTTGCCATCGCATTCTAGAGCCTCATTTTACCTGATGACTTCCAAGATTACAATTCTCTAAGGTCACATAAGAGCAGTTGAACTTTAATGTCATTAGTTTGTTGTGTTCTAGAACACACTGGTTTCTCAGAAATAAGGATGAACACAACCTGACCGAGAAAGTTCTTTGATTTTGTTAGGTATATATGACTTCTTTTTTTTTCTGCCAGTAAGCAAAGGAATGCCTCCACGAGTTTCATTTGGTATGGAGCGAGAGATGACGCCAAACCTCGCCAAGCCCGCGCACTGTAATATAAGATTGAACTCGAATTATCTTTTAATAAGAATTTGCTTAAAATATAATTTAGAAATTTTTATCATATTAAAGAAAATATGAAATATTTCCTTTTATGCTTTCTAGCGTAGACAGTGATCATTCTAGATATATAGCTAATATACGACATTGGCAACTCAGTTTTTCACGGGCAGAGGGTGGGCAGATCCTTAGATTTACGAATTTTCTACTAGAATTATTTTCATTTTAAGAATTATAAAACTCTGGTATCCATTTCAACTCTCAAGATAGGGGGCATGAATAACCCTGAGCCAAACCACACACAATATTTCAGGTGTTATAAAGATCTAGTTAAACATGGAATGGACGAGAAGCAAAATTCTCCAGGGTTCAAAGTCAAGGGGCGAGTAGGCTGTTGACTGGTGGAGGTGTGTTGGGTTCCGTCATTCTATCCCTCCTCCCTCCCGCCTGGCGTTGTGGCAGAACAGTTAGCTCTGTTGATCCCCATCCAGGTACGCTCCTCTATCCACTGGAACGGCTTGGAAGACGAAGAGTCTCTGTAGCAACTCTTGTTGGAGACGACGGTGCGCATCGCACTACCTCTCTCTCTCCCTCTCTTGGTCAACGTTGACACATACGCCAAAAGTATTTTCTTTTTAAAGTCTATTTAAAAACTGTTCACCTCATTCCTTTGGATTTGTAATATGAAATGTTATGTCCGTGAGTTTTTAAGATAAGGACTATAAGTGAGTGTCTTTTTGTGTCGTATAATGAATGAAAATTTCTGTCAGTGAAGAGAGGGAAGCTATTGTTGTTTCAGTGGATGGGTATGGGGGGGCATTGCTTTCCTTTTATCATTCTTTTTCATTAAGAAATAGATAAATGGGTGAAAAGTGAGAGAAATATATTCACGAGGAGAATTTGAATATACAAAACATATTAGAAGAGGTCGTTACATGTTTTCATTATGAAATATATTAATGTTTAATGAGGGTGCTGTTTAATGGCAAATATACAAAGTGTTAATGGTAAAAAAAAATGTGAACATAATTGTATGGCAGTGTTAGTAGTAAAGTGTATTCCGGTGTGGGTGTTTGATACTTTTTATTGATAACGCGGAGACCATGTGTACATCTAGAGGAATTCGCTGAGATGAGGCTGAAATTCAACCAGCCCAACTCAAGGTAAGAAGATACTTTTATTTCAAAGGGGGATTGGGATGGAGGATTAGGGAGATGAGGGGGGATTGGATCCTCAGTATTAATATTCAAAGAAACTAGGTGTTGGCTTATAAGGTAATACTCTTTGGCTATTGTAATATGCTGTCTCAACATCAAGAGAAGATCATGTGTACTTTATGCACCATTTGACACTTAAATTATGAATAATTGATTTTGTGGAAAGATATAACTAAATTATTATGACTATAATAATAATAATAATAATAATAATAATAGTTTTTATTATTATTATTATTATTATTATTATTGTTATTATTATTATTATTGTTATTATTTTTGTTGTTTTATAGATGCGTTATTGATGTTGGGATTTAGTTGCTCTTTGTAAAGTGTTTCTTTAATGTGCTCATAAAATACATTGTCGATGTGCACATCACGTTATGCGAACATTTGTTCTCAACAATTGTTATTATACCTGTGCTCATTTGACGCTCTTAGATAATCACAAGATCGGACTGAAAAATGATTATGATACGTTTCAATACATTTTTCTCCGTATTATTATTATTATTATTATTATTATTATTATTATTATTATTATTATTATTATTATTAATTGAATATAAAAACGAAATGTGAACTTTGTACCATAGCTAAAGCTTCTGTTCAAGTGGACTTTTTTCTATATATCCATCTTGCTCTGCGACATTTGTTTGACGTCATCCACTGGAGGAAGCTGGTTGGTTCCTTAATAAAGTCTTCCTAATCTTTTTCTTTTCTAGTTTCATGTTTTCATTGTTAATTTATGTGTGTATTTTTTTATTTATTTTATTTTATTTTGGGGAAGGGACATGTGGTGTGTCATGTGACTGATGATGAATGACTGAGAGCGTTATCTCATTTCCATTTCTCAAGAGGTTGGTTCAGGTGTTACCTTTTTTTTTTCTTCTTCTTCTTCTGATTAACTATATGGCAAATCCTTTAACTGATTTTTTGACTGTACGTAATCTTTCTCATTATTTATTTATTTATTCATATTTACTTTTTGTTATTGTAATTTTGTCTTATTCGTCTTGGAGAACTTTCAGTGTTATATATATATATATATATATATATATATATATATATATATATATATATATATATATATATATATATATATATATATATATATATATATATATATATCATTTGCCACATGTAGCAGATATTATAAGGACCATCCAGAAAGCTCTCGCTTTCATTATTTTGTCTTTTTAAAAATATTCTGGTAATTTGACAGTCGTATTTTGGTCCTTTCAAAACTTTTAATGTCTTAAATGTCAACTGGCCATGATAATATACCAAGGATCTTTCTTTGCACAGGACACACATCAGTTTCATGATTAGTGTTCTTCCTGATGATATTTTATATATAGAGTCAAGAGTGGTGAGCTGCCCTTCTAGAAGACGGTCGGAGTGCCCTTTATCAGAAGGCAGGATCTCTTGTTCTCTCAGGAGGCCTCTTTTGTTTGTGGTCATGTCCCTTTATATCTTCGTCCTTTTGCTTTCTCATTTTTATTTTTCATTCTTTCATTTGTATGGTTGTTCCCTTATCAACGTAGGCTCTCGGTTTCTTTCACGAGGTGAAGGCTCAATTTTGTTTTAGTGATCGATCTCTATTAAAATATTCAGCTTAGTATATTGCAATATAAGACAAAGTTTAAGATTTTCAGCTTTCTTCAATGATGTTAAAAATACGACTAAATAAGATTTCTCTCCCTGCACAATCCATACTGTGTCAGTTGATAGAAGATCCATGTGTGTGTTATGTATGATATATAAAATGCAAATGTGAATTACTGCTAGTTTATCAAGAAATTCTCTCCCACTATATTTATCGTTCCTGTTTGTGCATGTGGGAGAATAATGTATTTGACTTATTAGATGTGAAATATATTGTGAGTCGTAAAGGCAGACCATTGTTGTGTGACTTTATTTCCTGTTACTTCTGTGTTTGTTCGTGTTAGGGGAGAGAGAGAGGGTTTGTTTTTAAGTTTGATGGGCTTGAAAGAAACTCCACTGGATGTGACCTTGAATGTGAATGTAAGATATGAAAAGAGTAATCTAGGAAGACAAGTACTTTTTCACAATAATAATAATAATAATAATAATAATAATAATAATAATAATAATAATAATAATGAACAGTTTGAGCCGTGGACATTGTTAACTCTGTGGTTCTGATCGTAGTGTCAGGAGTTTTAAAAACAACATCGCTGGAAATACTCGTAATTCAGCGTAGGAGATTAAAATCTCGGTGCGACAGTGATAAACTGGTCTGGAGAATGACGGAGTTGTGATGCTTTAAAAAGGCCGTTCCTTGAATTCTTGCATTAATGAATCACACCCTTTTTAACTCAGTTTATTACGCAAGAAGCTATTTTGCGCATCCTCTCTTACCCTTGAGAATGTTTAGATGAATGAGAAAATGGGATGCTGATAAAAAGGTACCATTTACACGAATGAGTGAATGAGACGCGGAGAGAACAGTACCTTGAGATAAATGAGCGATTGAGATACAGATAGATCGGTAAATATAAAGCAATGGGTGATTATGCTGAAAAAAGGGTACCATGTACATGAATGAATGAATGAGATGTTGGCAGAACTGTACAATTTAGATGAACGGGATAATGAGATGCGGATAGAACTGCACAGTTTAGAAGATTGAGTGACTGAAATGCTATAGAAAGATACCATTTAGATAATGAGTAAATGTGATG
>JAXCGZ010003438.1:5000-12700 GCA_037179515.1 Halocaridina rubra | reverse complement strand
GTAATAATAATAATAATAATAATAATAATAATAATAATAAGACTTTATTTCCAACATACATTGGGTATTCAAATATGGGTGTACAATTAAAATTTACAAGTAAAATCTTCCTTTAAGAGTAACTTCTTAAGATTATATTTAAAAGTATACACTGAACCAGCATTTTTTAGTTCTCTGGGAAGCTGATTATATAAATGAGGTCCACGAATGTTTATATCTCTTGAGCCAATATCAGTTTTAGACCTTCGTACTAATAAATCTTCCCCTTGACGGGTAGTTAACCCGGTAACTGAGCTTACTGTAGAAAAATTATACAAGCAATCAGGAATATTGTTTCTTAGTATATTAAAAACAAAGGTACATATATCAAAAACATATTTATCTCTAATCTTTATCCATTCTAGATCTTTTAAAACAGGAGAGATGTGCTCGTATTTTCTTACATTGCCAACAGCCACTCGTGCTGCAAAGTTTTGTAACTTTTGTATTCTTTGTAATTGAGTCTTATTTGTACATCCCCAAACTTTGAGACAGTAATTAATTAAACTCATAGCTAAGGACTGGACAATTATTATACGAGTTGATGTTTCAAATGAGTCTTTTACCCTATTTAGATATATTAGAGTACCCATTACTTTTTTATAAATTTCATCTATATGCATTTCAAAATTCATGTAACGGTCAAAATAGACACCTAGGTTCTTTACCGAGTTCATTGGCTTAATGATATTACCGTTAAAATTTATATGAAGATTGTCATCAACTTCTGATAATAATTGTCTGGATCCGATAAGAATAGATTGGGTTTTAGTTTCATTAAGTAACAGACCATTTTTTAGAAAGTAACGTTTAGCCATATACAAAATTTCTTCTGCTCTACGAATAATATTTTCTAAATCATTAATTTCTCCTTCAATTAAGATTTGAGTATCGTCAGCATATTGAATGACATAACAGTTAGGTAAATATTTTACTAGATCGTTTACATATATTAGAAAAAGTATAGGTCCTAGGATCGATCCCTGAGGGACCCCAAACAATACCTTCTTGGAACTTGAAACTACATCTTTTATTCTGACTGACTGGTAGCGGTTTTTTAAATAGTTCTCGAACCAGCTTGGGTCAATGTTCATTTTTTTGCATTTTTCTAATAATATACTATGGTTTACACTATCAAAAGCTTTAGAAAGATCGAGTAGTAGTAGCAATGATATTTTCTTATTATCTATATTTTTGTATATTTCATCTGATATTTTCAATAAGGCAGTTTCAGTTGATAATTTTGGCCTGAAACCGTGTTGACTTTTTGCAATAAGTTTATTTTTTTCAAGAAACTCACTTAACTGATTTGCAACAATCTTTTCAAGTATCTTTGATAAAATTGGTAGTAAAGAGATTGGTCTATAGTTAGAGACGTCGTCAGGATTTCCATTTTTAAAACCAGGAATTACATGGGGATTTTTCCATAAATCTGGGTAGATATTGGTAACTATGGAAGTATTGATTATTACCGTCAGATAATAAGCTATTACAAATAATGAATCTCTAATAAAACGAAAACAAATTCCATCTGATCCATATGCATTAGAGTCTTTCAGATTTTTTATTACTAAGATTACTGTATTACAATCTACTGTAGTAGGGTTAAAGACATCATTACTTCTATTGAATGCACTATGTTCTTCCAAATTTACATTATTATTATTATTACTACCATCATCACTATTATCATTACCATTACTACCACCATCATTATTATTTACACCATTATCAACATTTCTATTATTATTACTACTACCATCATCATTATTATTACCACCATTACTATTATTGATTTCATTTATTATTTCTTTTTTTGTTTTTTCAAAGGTTTTTTTCCCCACTTCAGCGAAAAAATTATTGAACTCTTCTGCTTTAGCACTTACATCTACCTCATCGGGTATAATTGATATGTTACTACTTTTATTACAGTTATTGGAAAGCATGGTTTTAGCAATTTTCCATGTATCAGAGATATTGCCTTTAGCGTTTTGAAATTCATTTTTGTAATACTGTTTCTTACTGTTACTTAATAATGATTTTACTTGTTTCTTATGCTCTGTAAACTTTTCTCTTAAAGGGATATTATCTCTTTGTAGTTTTACTTCATTTTGTAGTTTGTCTCTTTCTTTCATAATGTTTTTTATGTCATCTGTTATCCAAGGAGCGGGGGGACGAAATATTTCTCTTGTCACGAGTGGTGCACATCGATCTATACATGATGATAAGACACTGGTTAAAATATTTACTTGTGTATTAATATTATCGGTATATAGAATTTCATTTAATTTATGTACTTCATTCATAAGTAAACTACAAAGTAATTCTTGTGAATAATTTCTTAAGCATCTGAATGTTTTAAAGATTGGTTGTCTCTTTGGTTTGCGAATATTTAGGGACGTTACAATTTCCTCGTGGTCTGCTATAGGGCTTGGCATTACGTCACACTTAGTTATCATATGTTTGGAGTTTGTTATTACTAGATCGATTTGGGAAACTGAAGTGGGAGTGATTCTAGTTGGTTTATTTATAATCTGTTCTAGATTTAAATTCTTAATAAGTCTACTCATTTTATTTTCTCTTTTTAGTTGATCATCATTAAAATCGCCATATATAAAAACTGGTTTGTTTTTTAAAATTATCTCCTTAAAAACGTCCAAAATATAGCTAAAGGAGGTTACCGAGGCTTTGGGGTGGCGGTACACGCAGCCTATGATAATAGAAGGAAACTTTTTATGTTGGACAGAGATCCATTTATCTTCCACTCCTTCGTGCTTCTCAGTTTCAAGATTTAGTTCAGTGGCCTTCAAATAATTTTTAACATATAAACATACACCTCCACCTCTACCACTGTCATAGCGATAAATATTATATGAAGGAATATTAATAAATGCATTATTAATTGACGGATACAGCCATGATTCGCTAATGCAAAGAACATCAATATTTTCTTGTACAAGCTTATGTTCAATTTCTAGTATATGGGATAACAGGGATTGTGCATTTATATGTACGACAGATAATCTATCATTATATTTACAAGTAACTTTCACATCGGCAGCAGTAACAGCAACAGCAGGAGACGAGGTATTACCATGTTTCATTGGGGTGGTATCCATAGTCATAGTTGTAGTTTCGACTGTGTGATTCTGCTGGGAATTCATCATTGTAGTGTGTTCTGGGGTTAGCCCATGGATCCTGGTGTCTGTACCTGCCGTTGGATGTGTAACGCTGGTTTGAGTACGTGCCGTGGTATGATCGGGCCTTCCCAAAGTTTGTATGCCTAGGTGAGTGTCTAGGGTTGTAAGAGCCATCACTCCAGGAGAAGTCTCTTGTGCGTGGACGGCGATAAGAGAGGTTTGTATCGTGTCTCTTTCTGTAGTCTCGCGTATAGGGGATTGTTCCATTAGCTCTTTGCTGTTTATTTTGGTATGACTGTAGTTTGGGATATTTTGTAGAATACCCAGGTTGTGTCCATTGTTTGCTCCCACGAAATGGCTGGACACTTGTGCCTGTAGGCCATTGATTCAGTTTGTAAGGCACATATTCAAATCCTTTCGATATCGTTATTGCGAAGGAAACCCAGTTTGGTGTGCGATAAAGCTCCTTAATCAAGACTTCTTCAGAAGGAATGCCTTGATTTGTCAGTGTATTACGTATCTCTCTCTCAAAGGGGTTGCCAGGAATGCGAATATATATTTGAGCTGTAACCCTTGCACTTGCATTATTTGGCAACTGTGGCTGTGGGGGAGAGGACTTCGATGGAATGTTTAGAATAGAGATTGCTGCTATTTTGTCTTTTCTGTTTTCTTCATTGTTTCGCAGTCTATTGCTGGGTTGGTTATTTGTGCTGGAAGATGTAATTTGGGTGTCCTGGTTAGTGACAGTTGCTGTGTTGTTAGGAGTAGTGGAGATTGACTCTATATCTTCTTCGCTGTTTTGCAACTCCTTACCAGGTTGGTTGTTTGTGCTGGGAAGAATCTTGTTCTGGTTAGTGCCTGTTGTTGCATTGTTAGGAGTAGTGGGAAAGGACGCTGTTGTTTCATCACTATTTTGTAACCTGTTACTGATTTGATTATTTATGCTAGATGGTGTATTCAGGTTGTCTTGATGGCTATCACTTTTATCTGGATCTACTTCTTCTTCACTACCACTGTCACATTCATCACTCAATGCACTGAAGAAATTGTGAGTAGAGACAGAAAACCTAGCTTGCAGAACCTGAGGGTTGTTGATAGAAGGGACATCATCACTGTTAGGTGACAGCACTGAACTGAGAGGTGGAGATGTTTCTAATAGCAGTTTCAACCTAGAATTATCTCTTTTAAGTAGGACAATGTCAGATTCTAGTAAACCCACCTTGTGTTGTAAGGCTTTCACCTTTTCAGCATCTGCTTCCAAAATTTTCACCTTATCTGCAAGACTTTCTATCATTCGATGTAGGTCTCCTAGGTCGTGTGTTTTTTTAGACTCTATGGATTTTACAACCGAAGTTTGAGGTTGAAAGAGTTTGTCAAGTTCACCATTTATTTCATTCATTGAGATATTCAGGACACTTGCGCTAAGAATGATTATGTTTGTAATTATATCTTTTTTTACACGTTTTTTTATGATGCGTTTACCACTGTATTGGGGAAAGAGTTTCACTACCTTCGAAAGCAAAAGTTGACTTGTTTTGTACAGAGTGACTTTTTTAATTTTTTCCAATTCCCTTCTGATGTCCTCACGTGAATATACGAATATTCTGTCCAGAGATGATATAAACAATTCGGGAAAATTATCAGTATTTACACACGTAAGGTCAGAAAGGTCAACATTTTCCGATGAGGACATTCTGGTATCTTCCCTTTCTCTTTTCTATCGATACTACTTCCATCGTTGCTCTGATGAGTTGGCGAGTTGCATCCCTCCCCCACAGCCAAGGCCGCGTAACACTCGCTAAGCGGCCTCATGTTACAGATACTGTGTGGAGATTTGTAGCTCGCAGATTGGTTGGTGCAGAGACTGCTTCTTCCCATCTACCTCCAGACTCTGGATCTCTTTTCCTCCTTCTGTCTGTCCTACTTCTTATGACCTGTCATCCTTCAGAAAGCAGATCTATTGTCATCTCAGGGCCAAGTCCTCCATATCTCTGGGTCCTCTGTACTTTGACTGTTTTTACCGTCTGTCATTTTCCTTTGCGTAACATTACCTCATCTAGACCTTGTCATTAACCTTTTTCTTTACCTTCGTCTTGGTATTTTCTCGTGCCCGGGCCCTTATTGGTGAGGGCAGTTTCTACCTGTCCCGGTGTCACACTCATAAAAAAAAATATGGATGCCAAAGCTTATGAAGTTTTCCTTTCACTGAGCTTCCAATCATATAAAGGGGTATTTACTTGGCATATGAGGTGTTAGAGGCCATCACAAGAGGATCTCTGCTACCTCCTCCTTCCTTTTACCAAAGTGGTTCTGTTAAAGAGAAAGTGTATGAGTCAACTTGGAAAGTGGAACTCAGACGCCAACCATTTGATTTATTCACTGACTAATGTGGTCTAATTTTTAGAGTTTATCATATATCACCTCCATATGGTTTTAAATAAAGCAAAAGTATTATACACAAGCAAGAAGCCATTAAATATCTTTCAAATTACTAGTATTTGGGAGATATTTTATATGTGTGTTTCATACCTCTCTCTTACTGTGCTTATATGATAGATAGGAAGCTTCACTGCAGACATATAAAAGTGCTTATATAGAGCATAAGTCTTTACAATTTACTAAGTAGTAAAATTAGCAACGCTAGAGTGGTGCAATTAAAGTTTTGCTTTGCTACTTGAATGACTCTCTCTCGGAGACGATTGTCTTTTGATATGATGAGGTCATTCTCCAAGCAGAGGTAGGACTTGGATAACCCATCAATTTTTCCTCATCATTATGCATACTGGGGCAATCTGTTTACAAATTGTATCTGCAGGCTCAGCTTGCTACGTCAGTCTGTTAATGGGATCAATCGTTTTTTTCCATTCTCTTTTATATTCGGACGTTCTTCCTCTTCTTAATTGTAATACTATTCTAAAGTTGTGCTTCTCCTAGATCACTTTCACCGAGTTTCGCCAACGTTTTCGAGGTCTACCTCTAATTCTCTATCCATCTAGTCACCAATTCTATCTCCTTTGGGCATTTCGATATTCAGCCATTCTCTCCAAAAATCATATCATACAATATTATGGCTAAATAGCTGAAGTTTTGAAAGTAGCGAGAAAAAAAGAAAGTGTGAAAAAAAGTTCTTTTGGCATAGTTAATGTAGCATGATTACTGTTGTCATTTCAAAAAAATTATTTTACGATATTTAATATAACAATATTTGGGTATTTAACTGGCAAGCTCAATATTATTCCTCGATTTTTTTCTTTTTACTTTAATGAATACATATAAAGGAAACGTAGAAATTCAGACAATTTGGCATATTCATACGAGGGTGGTGCATAGCCTTATGGTAAGGGGCACATAAATAATAAAAAAAAATTGCTCAGAACATTTAGTATATTAAAGAATTGGTAAAACAATATTTGATCAATCATGACCTCAATATTTTGTGTTGAAGCCTCATGTATCTCGCACTGCCTGTAATCCTTTGGGACATGATCAAAGTAATAACTTAAAAATATCAATGTCGAACTAAAGATACTCCAAAATATCTTGCAGCTTCCTCACAAGTTTGTCTTTTAAATACTAATAAGTTTCGCATTCATGGTTCAACTTAGTGTCCACTCTTGTCTTTGAGGATTGCTCCAAAGTGTTCAGTGAGACCGAGGGCCGGTGAATTCTCAGCCCAATCAAGGTGACCAGAAGCTTCAATCCCATAGTTCTTCTTCAGATTTTTGTCGTGGGGGAAGCATACTACTTCGGGATCCAAATCCCTTCCAGACTCCTTTTCATTCAAAAGCATTTTGCAAACGTAAGCTCCATCAAGCTCTTTCCCTCTCTCTAGATTATCCACACAGTAGAACACAGAAAAATTTCGATGAAACTTGGAGTCAATATACTTCTTGGTATCGTTCAATGTCTTCAATTTCTTCCCCACTTTATGCCCAGATACCGTCACTCCGAAAATTAGGACTCTGAATGGTCCACACAAAGAATTCTCTACCTGAGCTGGAATTTTAGACTTTGAGGGAAAAAGTAAAAAAAAAAAACAAGGATGGTTCTCGGCAGCTACGGCTGATTTCATGGGCTTTGGAATCTCGTGATAAGCCTTCACATCTAGCAAATGGTACTCCTACCAAACATTATCATTGATTTTTTGTACTCCCCGCATGATTCTGCAATGAACTTTTTGTTTTCCTGGGAGACTGTTTCTTGTACACCGATGTCATAAATCATATCCCTTATTCCAACTGTTGGTGTCCCAACGTTTACTTCGGCCTGGTATTTTTGTTATCAATTTCCTGGTAATGAAGGTAGCCGCAGTTAACATCCCCTAACGAAAAGCATTTGCAAGTATTCGACCAACAAAATATATAGCTTCTCTGTTTTTATCTTTGAAAGCTATTCGAGCAAGCCCATCAGAAAACGGTATCTGGAAAACAATGCAAAGCAAAGTTAAAAATAGCAATATTGACCACCATCCAGGAGGTGGGGTGGTCATTTCCGTAAGGTGTACTATATAATCATGTCTTC
>JAXCGZ010003437.1:0-12724 GCA_037179515.1 Halocaridina rubra | reverse complement strand
CACATATTCTGTGAGAGGGAGAACATAAAAATGACGCCATCTCTGTCCCAAACCTCTCCCATCCATGGGTCGGTAGGAGGGGTAGCCATTAGGAGACTTAAACAGAAAATCAAGAATTTAGAGGCAATGGTTATAAGCCTTGATGAAAAAATTCGGTATATGGATGGAGAAATGAAAGAGAATGAAACACTCAGAGAGCAAATAAGATCTTTGGAGGAAGCAAATAAAGCACAAGGGCAGGATAGAAAGGAACTAGAAAAAAGAATAAAGAAGCTGGAAGGGGAAAAGAGTCAACTAGAATCTAGAATTTCCAAACAAGAAGATAAAAACAAACAGCTGAATGACAACCTAAAGGAATTAGATGTTAGTTCACTGCTCTCTTCTGAGAGAGACGAGATTGCTGCTTGGAATGTCCAGATTAAGGAAAACATTGAACAGTTCAGAAAAGAGTTCGAGGAGCTGAATATGGAAAATGATGCCATGAAAACTTCCTTTGCTGATGCACTAAAGGGGAATGTGGCAGTAAAAGAGGCTGTAAAGGTGGTGGCACTGGAAAACATACAAACAGTTGACTATAAAGAGACAGTAATCAAAAAAATGAAAGACGTTGTGATGGAAAGGGCAAACCCACTCATCAGACAGGCACTTGATAAGGAGAAGACAGTGGTAATCTCAGGCATAAGCGAATCCCAGTAGACATCATGGCAGGGGAGACTTGAAGAAAATAAAGCTAGGGTTGTAGACCTGATAAGAAAGCTTGGAGTAGTTTGTGGTCCTGAGGATATTGTAAACATACACTAACTAGGTAAATATTCGAGGGAAGGAAAGCCGAGACCAACAAAAGTAACCTTTGAGAGAGGGGAAACATGTAGGGAAATATTGTTGAGAAAAAAAAGTCTAAAAGACCTTCAAGAATTCAAAGAAGTGTTCATTAGACGATACAGAATACAGGAAGAGATGGGAAAGATCAAAAACTTGTTTCAAGAGGCAAGAAGGTTAAATGAGGAAAGAAATGAAGAACAGAAGAAAAATTTTCATTCAGAGTTCTTCCAGACAAAGGGGAGATAAAGAAGATAATGACAGAAGATCAGGGGATGGGGCCTCATTAAGATAGTTATACACAAATGCTGATGGATTAGCTGGTAAGGCAGTAGAATTAAAAGATAGGATTCACAACAGTAAGGCAGATATAGTAGCAATTACAGAGACTAAGTTGAGTGAGGACATAAACAGTGTCACAGTTTTTCCTAAGGGCTTCAGAATACTAAGGGTTGAAAGATCTGAGAGGACTGGTAGAGGGATAGCCCTGCTCATAAGTGAAAGGATTAAAGTTGAAGAAATAAACTTGGCTATAGAAAGTGAGTTCAAGGAATTTCTTGTTGCTCGCATAAATACTGGGTCAGAGAGCATTATAATAACTGTTGTATACAACCCACCAAGGAACCAAAATAGGCTTGAAGTTTATGAGGAAAGTCATATAGGTACTATTGAAGTCATAAACTCAGTTTTTAACATGGCACGGGGAAAAAATGTAGGATTTTGATTATGGGAGACTTTAATCATAAAGAGATAGATTGGATAAATCTTGACCCACACAGTGGTGAGGACTCATTCGGGGAAAGAGTCCTAGATTGCGTACAAGGGAATTTCTTACACCAACATGTAATGGAACTAACAAGGGCCAGGGGTGGGGATGAGCCATCACTACTTGATCTAGTGTTCACAGATAATGTGTTGGATATTGAAAAAATTGAGTATGAACCACCAATTGGAAAGAGTGACCACTGTGTGTTGTTGATGGAGTATATCATTGAAGATATTCTTCCTGAGAGTAGAGGCGCTGAGGACATGAGGGGAAACTATCCGAAAGGAGATTACATCAAAATGAATGAGCTTTTTGCAGTTATTGACTGGAGAACCTTATTTTACAACAAATCTGTACAAGAAATGTATGACATCTTTTGTGAGAAATATGGGAAGATAGTAGATTGCTGCATACCTGTCACCAAAGTAGGTGTAATTCATGCCAGAGAGAAATGGTTCGATAATAGGTGTAAAAGAGCTAAGGAGTGGAGAGACAAATGCTGGAAAAGGTATAGGAGGAGAAAAAACATAAATGCCTGGCAAACCTACAAAAGAGCAAGAAATGACTACCTAATTAAAAGGAGAGAGGCAGAGAGAGACTATGAGAGGGACATCACCAGGAAGGCTAAAGAAAATCCCAAGCTTTTCCACAGCTTTATCAGAGGAAAACTGAAGGTAAAAGAACAGATTTTAAGGCTAAAGAGAGCGGATGGAAGCATCACTGAGACGGATGAAGAGATCTGCAAAGAATTGAACAAGGAGTTTCAGTCAGTATTTACAGTAGAAAATACCCCACCCCCTCAGATTGCAGTGATAGAAGCTCAAGGGCCTGTATTAGAGAACATCAACCTTACAGCCACAGAGGTATGCAAAGCGCTGATGGATTTATATGTTCATAAAGCTACAGGTCCCGATGACATATCCCCTCATGTGCTAAAAAAATGCTCAAACACAATATCAGTGGCACTAAGAATCATATTTAAGGAGTCACTGGAGTCGGGGGAGATTCCAAGATGCTGGAAACAAGCAAATGTGATACCTATCTTCAAAAAGGGAAGGAGGGATACGGCTCTGAACTATAGACCAGTTTCCTTGACCAGCATAGTTTGCAAACTTATGGAGAAACTACTAAGGAAACATATCTCTCTTCACTTGGAATCCTTCAACTTTTTGTCAGTGAGGCAACATGGCTTCAGAGAAGGTAGATCAACAGTAACAAACTTATTAGAACTTTATGATGACGTAAGCCAAATCTTACAGGAAAGAGAGGGCTGGGCAGATTGCATATTCCTAGACTTCCAGAAAGCGTTTGACACTGTTCCACATGGGAGACTTATTAGGAAGCTGAAATCAATGGCTAGAATAGGTGGAAATGTTTTGGAATGGATAAAAACTTACTTAGAAGGAAGGGAACAGAGGGTTAGAGTAAGACAGTGTCTGAATGGAGAAGAGTTAGTAGTGGAGTTCCACAGGGTTCAGTTTTAGGGCCACTTTTGTTCCTTGTATATGTAAATGACCTACCAGAGTCTGTAAATTCATTCATGAATATGTTTGCAGATGATGCAAAGATTGTGAAGAAAGTAAAAAACGAGAACAATGGTAGAGAACTTCAGGAGGATCTAAATAATCTGCATGAGTGGTCAGAAAAGTGGCTAATGAAATTCAATACTTCAAAATGTAAGGTAATGAGAATGGGTACAAGTGCAAGAAGGCCCAAGCTTGACTACTCGGTGGCTGGAGTACAACTTCAAGAAACAGAAAATGAGAGAGATCTAGGAGTAAACATACTGGCAGATTTGTCTCCAGAAATACATATAAATGGCATAGTAAGGGCAGCATATGCATTCTTATCAAATGTAAGGGTAGCCTTCAGGCACATGGACAAGGAAATGTTCAGAAATATTTATGTAACCTATGTGAGGCCCAAACTCGAATATGCAGCCCCCTTTTAGAATCCGCACTTGAAAAAGCACATAGCTAAGCTTGAAAAAGTTCAAAGACATGCCACGAAACTGGTGCCAGAAATACGTAATCTCAGTTATGATGAGAGGCTGAGGGAATTAGACTTACCATCACTCGAAGCTAGAAGAGTGAGGGGGGATATGGTGACAGTCTTTAAATTCCTTCATGGTTATGATAGAGTGGATAGGGATCGATATTTTGATATGGCTGGCTCTAGAACTAGAGGTCATAGTTTGAAGCTTCGTAAGAAAACTTCTTTGCAGGATGTAAGGAAATACTTTTTCAGTGTAAGAGTAGTTGATAATTGGAATTGGCTAAGCGAGGAAGTAGTTAATGCTATCTCAATCCATAGTTTTAAGGACAGGTATGATAAGTATGACTAAGTATAAAATGGAACTAATCAGGAGACGGGAAGATACGAGCTTTGGGCTCTTTCCCGTAAACACAAGGAGTTTCAGTCAGTATTTACAGTAGAAAATACCCCACCCCCTCAGATTGCGGTGATAGAAGCTCAATGGCCGGCAATAGAGAACATCAACCTTACAGCCACAGAGGTATGCAAAGCGCTGATGGATTTAGATGTTCATAAAGCTACAGGTCCTGATGACATATCCCCTCATGTGCTTAAAAAATGCTCAAACACAATATCAGTGGCACTAAGTATCATATTTAATTAGTCACTGGAGTCGGGGGAGATTCCAAGATGCTGGAAACAAGCAAATGTGATACCTATCTTCAAAAAGGGAAGGAGGGATACGGCTCTGAACTATAGACCAGTTTCCTTGACCAGCATAGTTTGCAAAGTTATGGAGAAACTACTAAGGAAACATATCTCTCTTCACTTGGAATCCTTCAACTTTTTGTCAGTGAGGCAACATGGCTTCAGAGAAGGTAGATCAACAGTAACAAACTTATTAGAATTTTATGATGACGTAAGCCAAATCTTACAGGAAAGAGAGGGCTGGGCAGATTGCATATTCCTAGACTTCCAGAAAGCGTTTGACACTGTTCCACATGGGAGACTTATTAGGAAGCTGAAATCAATGGCTAGAATAGGTGGAAATGTTTTGGAATGGATAAAAACTTACTTAGAAGGAAGGGAACAGAGGGCTAGAGTAAGACACTCAGTGTCTGAATGGAGAAGAGTTAGTTGTGGAGTTCCACAGGGTTCAGTTTTAGGGCCACTTTTGTTCCTTGTATATGTAAATGACCTACCAGAGTCTGTAAATTCATTCATGAATATGTTTGCAGATGATGCAAAGATTGTGAAGAAAGTAAAAAACGAGAACAATGGTAGAGAACTTCAGGAGGATCTAAATAATCTGCATGAGTGGTCAGAAAAGTGGCTAATGAAATTCAATACTTCAAAATGTAAGGTAATGAGAATGGGTACAAGTGCAAGAAGGCCCAAGCTGGAGTACAATTTCAAGAGACAGAAAATGAGAGAGATCTAGGAGTAAACATACTGGCAGATTTCTCTCCAGAAATACATATAAATGGCATAGTAAGGGCAGCATATGCATTCTTATCAAATATACGGGTAACCTTCAGGCACATGGACAAGGAAATGTTCAGAAATATTTATGTAACCTATGTGAGGCACAAACTCGAATATGCAGCCCCCTTTTGGAATCCGCAATTGAAAAAGCACATAGCTAAGCTTGAAAAAGTTCAAAGACATGCCACGAAACTGGTGCCCGAAATACGCAATCTCAGTTATGATGAGAGGCTGAGGGAATTAGACTTACCATCACTCGAATTTAGAAGAGTGAGGGGGAAATGGTGACAGTCTTTAAATTCCTTCATGGTTATGATAGAGTGGATAGGGATCGATATTTTGATATGGCTGGCTCTAGAACTAGAGGTCATAGTTTGAAGCTTCGTAAGAAAACTTCTTTGCAGGATGTAAGGAAATACTTTTTCAGTGTAAGAGTAGTTGATAATTGGAATTGGCTAAGCGAGGAGGTAGTTAATGCTATCTCAATCCATAGTTTTAAGGACAGGTATGATAAGTATGACTAAGTCAAAGTCAAAGTCAAAAACTTTATTCTATCAAAAATGGCTATTACATGATAATTAATCTAATTACAAATTACAATGTAAAATGTCAAAATAAAACAAATGAAATTTGCAAAGCACAAAATCAAAATATTTACACATTAAAATAAGCATACGTACACTTCGTCTACCCAATGGGAGGATAATAATGAGACTAAAATCACTTATTAAGTAGGTGATTTAAAAGATGAGATTTAAGTGAGGGTAATGTTTGGCAGCTTCTTAAGTTTGCGGGTAAAGAGTTCCAAAGTCTCGGGCCCATTACATTTAAGGCTCTTGCCCCAATATCAGTGGAAGTTCTGGGCACGTAAAAAGAATTCTGATATCTGGTGTTGACGTTATTGATACGCACTTGATTAACTGTTGGCAATGAGAAGAGCCATTCCGGTAATATTCCATGATTTATTTTAAAAACTAAAAGACAGATATTATATATGAACTTCATGTCCATCCTTAGCCAACTCAATCTCTCAAAGAGGGGAGTCACGTGATCATATTTATGCACCCCCCCTATGGCAACTCTTGCAGCAAAATTCTGGAGCCTTTTCACTCGTAACATCTGGGTCTTAGTCGTGGAACCCCAAACACTCAGACAGTAGTTGAGAATACTTAAAATCAATGTTTGTACTACAATTACCCTACAATCAGGCTCGAATCTTTCATAGACTCTGTTCAAGTAAATAAGGGTCCCGTTCACTTTTTTATGTAGTTCATCGATATGAAAATTAAATGTCATGGTACTGTCCATAATAACTCCTAGATTTTTAACCTTATTAGATGGGAAGAGTGAAACATTGTTGAAATTTATACTGATGTTCTCAGGAATGCGG
The DNA here is from genome assembly GCA_037179515.1 of Halocaridina rubra. Classification (NCBI taxonomy): domain Eukaryota; kingdom Metazoa; phylum Arthropoda; class Malacostraca; order Decapoda; family Atyidae; genus Halocaridina; species Halocaridina rubra. The sequence goes on along the minus strand of JAXCGZ010003437.1, from coordinate 6,290 downwards.
GACAGGTATTGATTTGATCCAAAAATAACGAATTTAGTTTTATTTTCGTTCAGTAAAAGACCATTACTGTTTAAATAACTTTTGGCTCAGTTTAATATATCTTCAGCCCTTTTTAAGATTTCAGGAATTCTATCAATGTCACCAGTAAGCATAATCTGGGTGTCATCAGCATACATAACAAGTAGGCAATCTCTTATAAATTGAGGTAAATCATTAACATATATTAGGAAAAGCAGAGGACCCAAAATTGATCCCTGAGGAACGCCAAAACTGATATCTAAAGAAGAAGAGAGAGTCGAGCCCATTCGAACTGATTGAATTCGATCTTTCAGATAATTTTCGAACCAAAATGAGTCAACATGAACTTTGGAAAGTTTTCTCATTAGAATTTGATGGTGTACACTGTCAAATGCTTTAGACAAATCTAACAATAATAAAAGTGATATTTTCTTATTTTCAATATTACTATAAATTTTATCAGTAATTTTAAGTAGGGCCGTCTCGGTCGAAAGTTTAGGCCGAAAACCGTGTTGTTCTTCACATAATAGACAATTTGATTCAAGGAAATTTATTAACTGGGTGGCAACTACCTTCTCAAGTATTTTAGACAGAATGCTGAGAAGAGAGATTGGCCTATAATTTTCAACATTATTAGTATCTTCACTCTTAAAAACGGGGATGATATAGGGATGCTTCCAGAGGTTAGGATAAATGCCTGTAACAATGGATGTATTAACAATGACTAAAATGAAAAATACTGTAACTGGCAATGAGTCAATTAGGAAGCGAAGTTGTATCCCATCGGAACCACAAGAGTTTGTTGGTTTGAGGTTCTTTATGATAAGAATAAGTGTGACTAAATCGATTGGGTGCGGTCTAAAATTATTGATAATATTTCTTTCAGCTGGAGGCTGGCAATTATGTGGTTGATTAATAATCAAGTCATTATTATCTTTGGACTTTTCATATGTGGACTAACCTATTTCAGCAAAATACTTATTAAAATCATTCACTCGCTTTTCCACATTATCACTGAGAAGGTCAGAATTTTCTAAGATTTCCTTATTTGCAGGAATTATTCTTTTTATAACATTCCAAGTTCCTTTGATATTTCCCCTATACTTGGAAAATTCTTCCCTGAAATGAATTTTCTTCTTTTCGGACAACATTGTTTTAGTAAGGTTTCTTTCTCTTCTATAGGCTCTTTCCATCTCGGAGTTTTGTCTATCAGATTTAAATTGCCTTAGGAGGTCATCTCTCCTTTTCATTTGCTCTTTTAACTGAGAGTCAATCCACGGGGCAGGAGGGCGTGTCATGACTTTGGTTGTAAGAGGGGCACATTCATTTAAACATCTCGTAAAAACATCAGTAAAAGTAGAAACTTGATAATTTACACAATCTGTAGTTAGTATTGAATTTAAAATGTTGCATTCATTAAGAAGAGTGTCGCAGAAACAATTTTGAGAATAATTCTCAAGAGATCGGAAAGTTTTAACAATTGGCGGTCTCTTTTCCTTCCTGACATTAACTGTAGCTATTAGAAGCTCGTGGTCTCCTACAGGACAAAAGAGACATCGTGGTGAACTATAAAACTAGGTGTATTGGTAATTATAAGATCAATTAGGCTGGAGGAATTAGCGGTGATACGGGTTGCTTTATTCACAAGCTGATTTAAGTGGAGGGATTGAATTAATTTCCCCATTTTATTATTAGGAAGAAGGAGATTATCATTGAAGTCACCTATAATAATGAGAGGTTTGCTCCTCAAACAGACCAACCGAAATACCTCGGAGATGTAATCAAAGGTGTCGTTGAGTGCATGAGGGTGTCTATATACACATCCCAGGATGAATGAAGGGAATTTCCTACTCTGAACAGTCAACCAAATGTCTTCGAGATGAGGAGGTCGCTCGACTTCAGGGGTCTTTAATAGGGAGACCGTTAGATGATTTCTTACATACACCCCCACCCCTACCGCCATCAAATCGATAAAAAAGAATACTCAGGTATAGCAACAAAACCAGACTGCATATTAGATAGGAGCCAAGTTTCACAAACACACATTATATCCACGTTATTTTCTCTGATCATTAGTGCAATATTGTCGAAATTACCCAAAAGTGATTGTGCATTGATGTGTTGTATATTTATGAAATGTTTCAATAAGCCTGTATTACAATGTGATTGCTATATATTTAAGGGACATAATCTTGTTTTATGGCCATGTTCACGGTAGTGACCACATTTAAGTCTATAGTTAAACCAACAGTGGGAAAGATCATGGTTTATTTCCCCACAGTTTGAACAGGGCTGTCGACGACTGTAGAGCTGCTGCAATTTCTCCCTCGCCCGGGGACGCTGGGGGTAGCGCCGTAGTTGGTCGAGATCGTAAAGACTGTGATTCATCCTCGAGTCTCGTCTCCATCCTCGAATACCAGGTGGGATTTGACGATTCTGATGACGAAAATCCCAGGTATGACGTCCATCTGAATGCTGTTGAGGATCCCTTCTAGAATGCTGATCGTTGCTACTTTCTTGAGAGACATTTCTGATTTCATTATTATTTCTTATTGAGGGGAGCTGGCGATGCCGGTCGTAGTTTCTGTTCCTGTATGTGTTATTTTGACTGTCGTCATTGGCCGTGACCGGTCGTTGTTGCCGCTGCAATACAGAAGCATATGTAGTAGGTATGGTTTGGTATATGATTTCTTCCCAGTTGTTGCTTAGTTTGAAGAATGGGCATTGCTTAGCAATTATGTTCAATAACCTGATGACGCCAAATCTGTTGAGAGCATCCCCCTTATCATTTACATCATAACACATCCGATCAACGTCGCCGGTACCAAGCCTGAACTGCAGATTAGTCTTGATAACTGAAACCCCATTGGTCTCACTCCAAGTTGCTAGTTGATTATTGAAATAGTTGATCTTTTCATCGAACTCTTCGACTCTAAGGACAGGTGCTACTTCACATATGTGTATGCTCATCTCCTCGTTCACCTCCTTGAGATCGGTTATGAGAGAACCCAATCTATCAAGGATATCCACAGGCTGAGACCCATTAAGGATGTCTTGAATACCGCAGTATAAGATGCAATATTTAGGAGCCCATCGAAGTTTCTCTGAGACCCAACAATTTATGAGATCTATATTAGCTCCTTCTATAGTTTGAACGGAGCATTGTTGGTTCAAGTCTGACATACGAACAGGGGAGAGGTTTGTGTCACCCAGAAGCAGGCTTCCCTCAGGTAGGGGCCGGGTAGGGGTTACACCCTGCGGTTCCGGTGTCGTCTGCTGTGAGTTGTATGTTCCCTGAAGTAACCCGACTTGTTCTTCCAGTGAAGAGATACGATCATTTAACTTGTTGACTGTGATTGTGAGTTTATCGATAACAAGATCTCTGACTTATTCTCTCTCTCATTTCTTCAATGTCTCTCATTTCCTCTTGAGGAGCTAATTCACAGTTATCAACATTACTCTCTGAATCGTTTGTTAGTGACGATCTATGCTTTTCAAGAATCATATCAATGAGTTTATCTTTCGTGTGCCAGACCCTTGTGATACCTATTTCCCGACAGTGCTTTTGTAATTCAGTTTTTGTATAATCATCATTGAGGAATTCCCAAGTAGGGTTTTCCAAAGACACTAGGTTTTCAATAGAAGACATTATAATATGAAAAATACAAAACACTAAGATTAAAATACTTTTGCCACTGGCAGCGCTTGTAGATGTTCTTACTGCGCATGCGCAGAATTTGAAAAAAAATTAAATGTGAGCCCTTTACGGGAAAATTTGATTATCTTAACTTAGAATAAAACTAAGTTCATAAATTCAAAAACTTAAGAGACACATTTTCATTGTTCTAAAACACTTCACAGGGTCACAGAGGTACATAAAATACACAAAGGCAGTTTAGAAAACACGAAAAACCATGAAAATATCAGGAACGCACCAGGCAAGATTGTTTACCTTAGAGAGAGAGAGAGAGAGAGAGAGAGAGAGAGAGAGAGAGAGAGAGAGAGAGAGAGAGAGAGAGAGAGAGAGAGAGAGAGAGAGAGTATAAAATGGAACCGATGAGGAGAGGGGAAGATACGAGCTTTGGGCTCTTTCCCGTAAGCACAATTAGGTAATCACAATTAGGTAATCACACACACACACACACACACACACACATATATATATATATATATATATATATATATATATATATATATATATATATATATATATATATATATATATATATATATATATATATATATATATATATATATATATATATATATATATATATATATATATATATATATATATATATATATATATATATATATATATATATATATATATATATATATATATATATATATATATATATATATATATATATATTTATATATATATATATATATATATATATATATATATATATATATATATATATATATATATATATATATATATATATATATATATATATATATATATATATATATATATTTCTGTTCACTGTAGGTGTGTGTATCGCCCTCTTCTTTATTATCTCCATTACGAGTCTACATCTAAGTGTACTCTTAGTTTTGTAACAGAATAGCCATTGAAAAAAATGTAAATAATTGTTTGTTTATTTGTTTATTTTCTTGTTTTTGTGGACACAAAGAGTTGAATACATTGAGGTAGATACCTTGAAATTATATATTTTGTCACAAAAGCGCGTGAATGAGGATGGGAAAAGCCATCCTCCAGGCTGTAGACGAACCATTTCTTCTCCTTGATATCCTTTAAAATCCTTCATTTTCTCGGACATTTCTTCCTCTTTTAAAGGCACCACCTTGTGTCCACTACACGTCCTCTCCATTCTAAATGTTCAGAATGTCTTATATAACAATATATCTGCTCTAAAAGGAACTACTTCTGCTGTAGAGGAAATGTACACCAAGAATGGTACAGCGATGGATGAAGTGGGCTAATGCATGTGTTATCGTGGGGGAGCAAAGAGAACGAGATTAATGGCGTGATAAAACTGATATGACATCATGACTTAAAGAAATCTAACCAAAAAAAAAGTGCTAATGTTCTTGTTTTCATAACTCTCAGAGCCCAACAATGAAAGATTTATTCCATAGTTATCTAAAAATATCAATTTCAGTGTCAGGTAACTTATCAGACAATGTTTTTCTGCTGTAATTTTACAGAGAAAATATGATGAAGTGTATATATATATATATATATATATATATATATATATATATATATATATATATATATATATATATATATATATATATATATATATATATATATATATATATATATATATATATATATATATACACACACACACATGGTCTTGGGTTCGAATCTCTGACAGAGGAAAAATGCTGCATGTTTTCGCATATAATAATGTTTATTTGATCGTATGTGTAATTTCCCAACAATTAGGTAATTACACACACGATCAAATAAACATTATTATATGAGGAAACATGCAGCATTTTTCCTCTGTCAGAGATTCGAACCCAAGACACAATTTATGTGCCAAGGCACCACCAACGACACTGCCAAAGGGATAAAAAAAAAAAAAAACTTGGCTAACTGCTTAACTTGGGAGTTAATGCATTCAACTGCATCCTGTGTTCATTTTACTGTTTCTTCCCAACCTCACTTGTGGGGTGTTTTTGTATTTGATTCATACCCATGCTATATATGTTGTTTGAGATTCTCCACACAAGGATGAGTGGAACGGGTCATGGAGGACCCGTAGCCATGCTATATAGTATCAATAGTTATCTACACCACCGAACGTAGCGCCTTGGCACACGAATTATTTCTCGTAAGTTTGAATCCCGGACGGAGCAAAATATGTTTCGCGTTTTCACATATAATAATGTGTTTATTTGATCATTGTTGCTGTCTATATAGAATGGGATTTTAAATAAATGCTAAAACATGCCACGAGTAAGGTTGGGAAGTAACCATAAAATAAACACAGGCATTAAGTAGAATTCATTCATTCCCTAACTTAGTAGTTACCTAAGAGCTTTGTTTCTTCTTTTATACCTTTGGTGGTGTAGTTGGTGCTGCCTTGGCACACGGATGATGTGTCCCAGCTTCGAATCCCTACCAGGGGCAATATATATATATATATATATATATATATATATATATATATATATATATATATATATATATATATATATATATATATATATATATATATATATATATATATATATATATATATATATATATATATATATATATATATATATATATATATATATATATA
>JAXCGZ010003436.1:0-12750 GCA_037179515.1 Halocaridina rubra | reverse complement strand
CGAATGCTTTAAAACTCAATCTTATCACGCAAATAAATGAAATTTTATATAACACGTCTTCTCGGCATGCAAAATTTCTAAAGTCTGTTACCACATAATCTCATGTAGATTTCCTAATAGATTGTTTACCACATGGGAAACAAGAAAATATTAGTTACCATAATCAATATTGAAAATAAAAAAAAAATTTCTTATCCGCAACATTTCTAGCTCGAAAATTTTCGTGTGCAGCCTAAGATTCATTCATTTCAATAATCGAGCCAATGGTAATCGGGTTTTCATGTGCAATGTTAAAAAGCAAAATAAAAATAAATTTATAAAATCAGTCTGTCTGTTCGGGTCCCTGTTCGGGCGCCAAATCTGTGGGGGGGGCTTTAGGATGCTAGAGTGTTGTTAAGATTCTGTTTTACTAAGGGGACTCAAAGTACCGAGCTCGGTTAAGAGCTCACAAACAGACAGGACAGATATTTGTACTTGAACACCCCAGCTCTGTTACCATTAGTCGGTTAAATGAAACTCAGAATTCAACTTTCTTTTAATTTTGGAAATGCAATGACATTAAAAGAATTGAATTAAATTTCTCAAATTAAATTTTATGAAATGCTGCCTCAAATCCCGGAGGAGGTGAGTATGAGTTCGTTTCCCAGCACCACGGACGTATGCCAAGACTTTGGCCTCAACTCGATGATTACCTCTGTCACACAGGCAGAGTAGAATACAGGACACTGCAATTTCAGAAACAGAAATGACACACTGTTTATAATGGGAAACTGAAAGCATGAGCACACATATAATGAGTTTCCAATGTCATTCTACTGGATGAATATATGTAGGTTATTCACAGCTAACCAGAAATATTTATGCTACCATAATAGCATACAAAACATTAATTCTTTACTGGTTTTAAAGAAAATAATATATTCACAATAAATGAAGAATAAGCAAGACAAATACAGTACTGTATGTATTCCTTAAATTGTGGGCAACCACAAAAGTTGCAATGCTTATTACTGATATGCAATTAATATGGTAAAACACTCTATTTAGGATAAAGGAAGAATCTACGAGATAAATACAGTATTCATTCACTTTTAGTTATCAAGAACTTTGCAATGAAAAAAAAGGGTGCAAAACCACCTTTTGAGGTATTTGCAACTTATAACTCAAAACACTTTATCCCCAACATATGAAGAATTAGCAAGATAAATACGGTATGCATTCATTAAATTGTGGTTAACAAGAAATATTTGCATAGCCAACTGGGAAAAATTACCTTTTGAATATTTGCAATTTTGCTTTTTGGCAAATAGCTTTATTGACGAGTTTTTGAAGTAAAACACTTTATTTACGATGATAGAAAGGGGTGAAATGAAATTAGAATTTATTAGGAAGAGAGATAGATTTTTACGGGCTCATAACCAGTCTTCAGAGGATGAGATTTTCGTTTATCACATTCAGTGAAAAGAAACTTCTCAGCAATATATATCAGCTGTAATTTACAGGTTAAGGAATTAACTTTGGCATGTGAGATTCCAGTGTGGTAATCTACAAAATTTCGTGTGACTGGGAATGGAATCTGAGAATAGAAATCCATAAGATTTATCCAGTAGCGAATGTAACTAATTCTCGAAAATAAACCAATTTGCTTGACCCACGAGCTTTACCATACACTATCCCTCACCTTGTTGTGCTAGATGAATTCCTTGTTGTGCTAGATGAATTCCTGTGAAGATGCCACGTAATTAGATTTTAAATAAACTTAGACTACCCAGGCGAGATGTAGCCTCTGGGCAGTCTCGGCGCCAAAAGAGAGCGTCTCCTTGTTCCTCGTGACGTCATCTGTAGGAGACATTCCTAGAGCAGTAATTGGCTCTGATATAATTTTAAGGACTATTTTAGTGGTGGTCCCTGGCAGGCAATTATAGCAGAGATGCAAGGGAGAGACAGTATTTTTAGGTGCAACAAGTGGAAGCAAATAAAATAAAACGAGAAATAATAATGAAAAGTTAGGTTACTGGATTTAATCTCTCTTGATTTTCTTGGCTCGTAGCAGACGGAAAAATAGGAGCAGCCTTTATATTGAGGCTATACTTCTACACGTAAAGAAGAGTAAATAAGCTATATTTACAATTAGCTATAAGCTAAAATACAAATTGCAAATAATCATAATCTGCGAAAGTCAAGAAGTGGGAATTATTTTATTAGTTAGAAAATAACAGTTATGTTAAAGGGAATTAATTTTTTTAGTTAGAAAATAACAGTTATGTTACTAATTTATTTAATAAGGCATCTAACAGCCTCTGTTGACATTGAGCGAAACACTCTGTCACACTGTTGATGCTGAGGGCATCTATAGGGGATGCTGAGAGTGCCAGCGCAGGATCCCTGTGGGCCTCCGGGTCCTCATAATAAAGCTTCAGCTGGTTAATGTGGTATTTCCGGTTATTGCCATCAACATTTAGTACATAATTGTCAGGGGTCACCCGGTGTTACACAGTGTACGGTCCTTTCCAGCATAGCATTAACTTGCGGGTATCTGTTGGAAGAGGTAACAGAGCTCGATCTCCGGATGTCAGGGCACGTCGCTGGGCACGCTTGTCAGAGAGGAGCTTGGCAGTCTGCTGGTGACCCTTAATGGCTAATTGTGCAGTTTTCCAAGCCTTTTTGAGGTGAGACAAAAACTTCAAAATATACTCATGGACGTCCCTATTGTTATCTTTGATGGTACGTGAATCATAACATTCTGCCAAGAATTCCACTGGGCCGCTGACCCTATGACCATAAATCAGCTCGAAAGGGGAGTATCCAGTAGTGTCGTGGGGCGTGTCTCTGAAGGAGAAAAGTGCAGCCGGGACGTACTTGTCCCAATGCCTAGGTATATCTATCACTAGCTTGCCCAAACATCGCTTCAATGTCCGGTTATAACGTTTGTATGCTCCATTTGACTGGGCATGATAGACACTCGTGCGAATGTGCTTCATTTCTAAAAGGCTACAGAAAGCCTCAAAGTGCCTACTTGTAAACTGACTTCCATTGTCAGAAGTGACCTGCTCAGGAAAGCCAACCCTGGAGCAGATTTCAAATAGGGCATGAGCGACTGCTTCAGTTGTGATAGAAGACAGTGGCACTGCAAATGGGTACCTTGTTGCCAGGTCTCCGCATAGCAGGAGGAACTGTTTCCCAGTGGATGAAGCTGGATTAATAGGACCTAATATGTCAATAGCAACCTTGGAATATGGCTCCATTGAGAGCTTTGTTATCCCCATGGGAACTTTTGGTACCGGTGCCGTAGAGGTGGATTGATAGACAGGACAGGAGCCCACATATCTGTCTACCTCGGCGTACATGTTTGGCCATGCAAAAGCCTTGTGAAGGACGTTCCGAGTTTTTGTTTTGCCTCTGTGTCCACTCAGAGGTAAATGGTGTGCCACATACATAGCCTGGTGGTGCAATGAAGCGGGCACCACCAACTGTATAAAGGTGTGGCCATCTTTAGTCACATGCCTACGAAGTACTCCATCTTCAAGGGCATAAGTGATCTGGCCACCTCCTCTCACTGTGAAGGTCCTTCCCTCGGTGGCCTGCTGCATCCAGCGTTAGAGGCTGGGGTAATCTTGCTGCAATTTGGCAAAGTCTAGAAGGGACTTCAATGGCTCTAGAGGTGCATCATCTGGTTAAGGAAGGGGAAACTCTCCGCATTCCACATCACGTGTACTAACTGCAACAGACTCAACGGAGTCAGTCGGAGAATCGTCCAAATTCTTGGCATCGAGGCCAGGAGTTGCTGCAGAAATGGCTTCATGTGACATCCCCTGAGGGAAGTTATAGCGAGAAATGTCCTTATAATAGAGGTCGGCCTGGAAAATAGGAACTAGGTTCAGTGCATGACCCAGCAAGACAGGGTACATAAGCCCAATCATTGCCACAGCTGGGGCTTTTCCCTTGTAGTATTTGCAATGCAGGTTAATGACACAGCAGCGTCGTATTTGGGTTGCTCCTTCAGCAACCCGTACACGAACGACTTTGCCGGTAAAATCTTCATCCCTGACGAATCTCTCGTCAACAAATATGCCATTGGCCCCTGTGTCGAGGGCTATCTCAACTTCCACACCATTTATAGTTCCTAGACATTTTGGGATCACCTGCGGATTACCCCATTAGGTGAGTTCCACATTTGCAAGTTTGTATGTAGGTTCCTCGGCGTTATCCTCAGTGGCCCTTTCTGGCCTTTTCTCTACAGCATGGGCAAAGTGCATGGCTGGACTGCTTTGTGGGCCACCTCTGTGTGAGGGAGCGTGGTGGCTTTTAGAGTTTGGCTGAAAACCCTGGGAAGGAAGAGCAGAGTAATGGCCTTTGCCTCTGAACTGCTGAGGCTTAGGTCTTACTGAGTTATCCTTCTTGAGTGTGGGTGCATGGCCGTAATAAGGCTTAGGAGTGTAAAGAGGATGCACTGGACGATGTGAGTTCTGTGAGGGGCCCTTGTGTTTCCCGTTCCTATGATCTCCTTTCTGGTGAGAATCATGGCTTTCTGCGGGGGAGATACAACTCTGAGGACGAACCTTGGAATCGGTCCTTCCTTCCCTCATAGCATCACAGAGACGTACCCCAGGCTGGTTGTGCTGGAGGTACTCATCCACAGAGGCTAAACTTTTCTCGTAGTTGATCTCATCCTTAAGCTGAGTCCTTACATATGCAACAACATCTGGAGGAAGTTCATTGGCAATTACATCAAACATCAAGAACGCATACAACTTCTCACGAGGACACTTTGCAACCCGTAACCAATCATTAAAGAGGCGAGCCTTGCGTTTGCCAAAGGTACTACAGTTCTCTTCCTTCAACGGGAAAGCAGACATATACCTAGCACGACACTCAGCTGGTGAAAGGTTCTGTGAGGCCAGGAGTGTGCTTTTAACTTTCTCATAGTCCCTCAGTTGCATTTGGTCGAGTTCATTGACCAGGGCGAGCAGGCGGGGTGGCATGGAGGCGAGCAGCCAACGACTCTTCTCAGCCTCTGTGCCTTCGTTAACTGCCGCAAGACTTTCGAAAGAGCGGATGTAAGTATCAAGCGGTTGCCTGCCGTTGTCTTCGTATTTCGGTATTGGGGAGGGCCTCTCATGAGGCTGGTTTCCATTTCCAGTTGAAGGATCACTGTCTGGGAATCCCGCTTGAAGCCGAGCAAGCGCAAGCTCATGTTCACGTTGTGCTTGTGACTCATCACGTTGTGCAAGCGCAAGCTCATGTTCACGTTGTGCTTGTGCCTCATCATGTTGTGCTTGTGCCTCATCACGTTGTGCTTCTCTCCTTTCCAGCTTATCTCGGCATTCAACCATCTTCTCATGAGCCCATTCGAAGAGCTTCTGCCCTGGGGAAAGACCGTATCTCTCATCCCTAGCAGTCATTATTTCCAGGTAACGCTCCTCATCGAATGTTTCGATGGTTTCCATGTTTGCTTCCCGTGACTGCCTAGTTTCCTTGGTGGTTTCCTAAACAGTCAATAATGAAGTACCAAAAAAAACCCACTAACAAATCTCTACAATAGTAGAAAAAATGAAAGAACCACACAACACCGAGGAGAAAAAAAAATTCAACACCACAATTCAAACTTAAACGTAAAAGTGATCTCAAAACCTCACCATAAAAGTGACTCAAAATACAATCAAGTGCAACAGCAGCAAAATGTTGCAAAACAGTGCATGAAACACTGGTAATACAGGAAGGCAGTCGTGCCTGCTTAACAGCAATACGTGGCAGTACCTGCGGTTATGGTGCAAATGAAAGGAATAAGCAACAACGAATTTTACCGACTAGAACCCAGTGCCAGAGAATACAAACAAGTACAGTATAGCGGCCGTGTTTGCGTATGAGCATGTATATGGCAGTACCCACAAATAAAATGTCGTAAGTAAAATTCTGGAGTGTTGCCAAAAGGGCACAGATCCTATGCAAAATACACCAACGATAAGCTAACGGCTTACTAGGCAGCCAGCTTACACATGTCTACTAGTAATGAGAAAATTTATTTTCAAGTGACAACTCAGACACACGAAAGGCTTAGCCTAAGGCTCGATAAATGACACCAAAGTTTTTCTTCCCAATCTATGAGCAATCAATGCTTGAATATAGAACACAATTATAAGCAAAATACTTAATATGCTTATTCCCAATTCCTAAATCCCGAGGAAATATAAATAATTCTTAACAAGTATCACCCTTTAACGGATATATAAAACACGAATGCTTTAAAACTCAATCTTATCACGCAAATAAATGAAATTTTAAATAACACGTCTTCACGTCATGCAAGATTTCTTAAGTCTGTTACCACATAATCTCATGTAGATTTCCTGAAATTTTGTTTACCACATGGGAAACAAGAAAATATTAGTTACCATAATTAATATTGAAAATAAAAAAAATTTCTGATCCGTAACGTATCTAGCGCGAAAATTTTTGTGTGCAGCCTATGATTCATTCATTTCAATAATCGAGCCAATGGTAATCGGGTTTCATGTGCAATGTTAAAAAGTAAAATAAAAATAAATTTATCAAAATCAGTCTGTCTGTTTGGGTCCCGGTTCGGGCACCAATCTTGTTGGGGGAATGGTAGAGAGTTGTTAAGATTCTGTTTTACTAAGGGGACTCAAAGTACCGAGCTCGGTTAAGAGCTCACAAACAGACAGGCCAGATATTTGTACTTGAACACCCAACCCGTTATATCACTACTCGATTAAATGAAACTCAGAATTCAACTTTCTTTTAATTTTGGAAATGCAATGACATTAAAAGAATTGAAATAAATTGTTTTTAAATTAAATTTTATGAAATGCTGCCTTGAATCCTGGAGGTGGTGAGCACGATTTTGTTTCCCGGCGCCACAGATGTATGTCAAGACTGGCCTCAACTCGACGATTACCTCTGTCACACAGGCAGAGTAGAATAGAGAACACTGCAATTGCAGAAACAGAAACGACACACTGTTAATAATGGGAAACTGAAAGCATGAGCACACATATAATGAGTTTCCAATATTATTCTACTGGATGAAAATATATTGGTTAGTCACAGCTAACCAGAAATATTTATGCTACCATAATAGCATACAAAACATTAATTCTTTGCTGGTATTAAAGGAAAACAATTTATTCACAATAAATGAAGAATAAGCAAGACTAATACAGTACTGTATGTATTCCTTAAATTGTGGGCAACCACAACAGTTGCAATGCTTATTACTGATTTGCAATTAATATGGTAAAACACTCTATTTATGATAAAGGAGGAATCTACGAGATAAATACAGTATTCATTCACTTATAGTTATCAAGAACTGTTTGCATTGAAAAAGGGGGGGGGGGCAAAAACACCTTTTGAAGTATTTACAACTTATAACTCAAAACACTTTATCCCCGACATATGAAGAATAAGCAAGATAAATACAGTATGCATTCATTAAATTGTGGTTAACAGGAAATAGTTGCAAAGCCAAAAGGGTAAAATTACCTTTTAAGTATTTGCAGTTTATAGCATAAAACGCTTTAGTTAAATGATTGATTATTTGCAATTTATATAGCAAATAGCTTTATTCACGAGTTTTTGATGTAAAACACTTTATTTACGATGATAGAAAAGGGTGGAATGAAATTAGAATTTGTTAGGAGAAGGGATAGAATTTTGCGGGCTCATAACCAGTCTTCAGAGGATGAGATTTTTGTTTATCACATTCAATGAAAGGAACTTCTTAGCAATGTATATCAGCTGTAATTTCCAGGTTAGGAATTAACTTTGGCAAGTGAGATTCCAGTTAGGTAATCTACAAAATTTCATTTGTATGGGAATGGAATCTGAGAAGAAAATTCGTAGGATTTAGCCAGTAACGAATGTAACTAATTCTCAAAAAAACAATTTGCTTGACCCACGAGCTTTACCATACACTATCCCTCACCTTGTTCGTGCCAGATGAATTCCTGTGAAGATGCCACATAAATAAGGTTTGAAATAAACTTGACTGCTGAGGCGAGATGATGCCTCTGGGATGTTTGGCCGCCAAAAAGAGGACGCTTCAATGTCCCTCCTGGTGTCGTTCTGTAGAATATATTTCTAGAGCAGTAACTGGCTCTTATATCAATTAAAGACTACTTTAGTGGTGGTCCCTGGCAGGCAATAATAGCAGAGGTGCAAGGGAGAGACAGTATTTTAGGTGCAACAAGTGGAAGAAAATAAAATAAAACGAGAATAATAATGGAAAGTTAGGTTACTGGTAAACAATCTCTAGAATGTTCTTTGCTTGCAGGGGACAGAATTTAAGTACTCAAATAATAAAGAAGCTACTGATATATATCTAGACAGGCTAATGACATAACAGCAAGGTCAAATTTATAACAAAATTATCAGCAAGAACAATTTTTATAATAAGAAAATTGTAAACATAACGTATCTGATAGGTTCACTGAAAAAGTGGAAAGGTAGGAGCAGCCTTTATATCAGGACTCTGCTTCTACACGTACAAGAATAGTAAATAAGGTATATTTAAAATTAGCTATAAGCTAAGATATAAATTGCAAATAATCATAATCTGCAAAAGTCAAGAAGTGGGAATTATTTTTTTAGTTAGAAAAATGACAGTTAAGTTACTAAATTAACTAAGGCATCTAACAGCCTCTGGTGACTTTGAACGAAACACTCTGTCACAAGGAGGAACTATCCGAAATGAGATTGCATCAAAATGAATGAGCTTTTTGCAGGTATTGACTGGAGAACCTTATTTTACAACAAATCTGTACAAGAAATGTATGACATCTTTTGTGAGAAATATGGGAAGATAGTAGATTACTGCATACCTGTCACCAAAGTTGGTGTAATTCATGCCCGAGAGAAATGGTTCGATAATGAGTGTAAAAGAGCTAAGGAGTGGAGAGACAAATGCTGGAAAAGGTATAGGGGGAGAAAAAACATAAATGCCTGGCAAACCTACAAAAGAGCAAGAAATGACTACCTAAGTAAAAGAAGAGAGGCAGAGAGAGACAATGAGAGGGACATCACCAGGAAGGCTAAAGAAAATCCCAAGCTTTTCCACAGCTTTATCAGAGGAAAACTGAAGGTAAAAGAACAGGTTTTAAGGCTAAAAAGAGCGGATGGAAGCATCACTGAGATGGATGAAGATATCTGCAAAGAATTGAACAAGGAGTTTCAGTCAGTATTTACAGTAGAAAATACTTCACCCCCTCAGATTGCAGAGATAGAAGCTCAAGGGTCGGTATTAGAGAACATCAACCTTACAGCCACAGAGATATGCAAGGCGCTGATGGATTTAGATGTTCATAAAGCTACAGGTCCTGATGATATCCCCACATGTACTTAAAAATGCGCAAACTCAATATCAGTGGCACTAAGTATCATTTATAAAAAGTCACTGGAGTCAGGGGAGATTCCAAGATGCTGGAAGCAAGCAAATGTGATACCTATCTTCAAAAAGGGAAGGAAGGATACGGCTCTGAACTATAGACCAGTTTCCTTGACCAGCATAGTTTGCAAAGTTATGGAGAAACTACTAAGGAAACATATCTCTCTTCACTTGGAATCCTTCAACTTTCTGTCAGTGAGACAACATGGCTTCAGAGAAGGTAGATCAACAGTAACAAACTTATTAGAATTTTATGATGAGGAAAGCCGAATCTTACAGGAAAGAGAGTGCTGGGCAAATTGCATATTCCTAGACTTCCAGAAAGCGTTTAACACTGTTCCACATGGGAGACCTATTAGGAAGCTGCAAGCAATGGCTAGAATAGGTGGAATTGTCTTGAAATGGATAAAAACTTACTTAGAAGGAAGGGAACAAAGGGTTAGGGTAAGACACTCAGTGCCTGAATGGAAAAGAGTTAGTAGTGGAGTTCCATAGGGTTCAGTTTTAGGGCCACTTTTGTTCCTTGTATATGTAAATGACCTAGCAGAGTCTGTAAATTCATTCATGAATATGTTTGCAGATGATGCAAATATTGTGAAGAAAGTAGGAAACGAGAACAATGGTAGAGAACTTCAGGAAGATCTAAATAGTCTGCACGAGTGGTTAGAAAAGTGGCTAATGAAATTCAGTGCTTCAAAATGTAAGGTAATGAGAATGGGTACAAGTGCAAGAAGGTCCAAGCTTGACTACTCGGTACCTGGAGTACAACTTCAAGAGACAGAAAATGAGAGAGATCTGGGAGTAAACATACTGGCAGATTTGTCTCCAGAAATACATAAAAATGGCATAGTAAGGGCAACATATGCCTTCTTATCAAATGTAAGGGTAGCCTTCAGGCACATGGACAACGAGATGCTCAGAAATATTTATGTAACCTATATGAGGCCAAAACCCGAATATGCAGCCCCCATTTGGAATCTGCACTTGAAAAAGCACATAGCTAAGCTTGAAAAAGTTCAAAGACATACCACAAAACTGGTGCCAGAAATACGTAATCTCAGTTATGATGAGAGGCTGAGGGAATTAGACTTACCATCACTCGAAGCTAGAAGATTGAGGGCGGATATGGTGACAGTCTTTAAATTCCTTCATGGTTATAATAGAGTGGATAGGGATCGATATTTTGATATGGCAGGCTCTAGAACTAGAGGTCATAGCTTAAAGCTTCATAAGAAAACTTCTTTGCAGGATGTAAGGAAATACATTTTCAGTGTAAGAGTAGTTGATAATTGGCATTTTCTAAGCGAGGAGGTAGTTAATGCTATCTCAATCAATAGTTTTTAGGACAGGTATGATAAGTATCACTAAGTACAAAATGGAACAGATCAGGACGGACGGGAAAATACATGCTTTGGGCTCTTTCCCGTAAACACAATTGCCCTGAGTTAAGTTGCCAAGTAGTACAGCTGTCTTATTTTCTTCATTTTTTTTCTTTTCTTTTAGCTTTCTCCTTTACTATTTTTTTATTCTGTATATATATTGAGCTAAATGTAAAGTCTGATCCTGTGATAACATATCTTGGTTAGCAAGTGAGTTTAGCAGTTAAGAAGAATATATAGCAGAAACAGGTGGGTGCCTCTTCAGACACATATTCGAATTTTCCTTCAGGTTTGACTTTGTTTTTGTTGCATTTTTTTCTTTTTCTTTTTATCCTCAAATTACCATAGTAAAATTTATGTAATCGCCTTAGCTCAATCGGTAGCGTCCGCGACTCTGAGGCGTCAGGTCGAGGGTTCGCGCCCCGTCACGGTCTGAGGTTAGCAAGGGCATGCACTCAGGGCAACGATTACATCTGCCAAAACAAGTCCTTAACAAGAAGGCAACCGTCCTAACCCTTGGTAGAAAAGGGAGTCCGTGACGTAAAACCGGAACCGGAACCGGAACCATAGTAAAATTTTTAAGTTAAGATGTGTGTTACCAGAAAAGAGATAAACTGAGTCACTAAATAACACTTATATGGAGATATAAAAATTCTGTGTGAAGCTTAAATAAAAGTTTTTCTCTCTTTTTTTCCTCTTTCTCTTCCTCTTTCTATATTCTGTGAGAGGGAGAACATAAAAATTAAGCCATCTCTGTCCCAAACATCTCCCATCCATGGGTCGGGAGGAGGGGTAGCTATTAGGAGACTAAAACAGAATATCAAGGATTTAGAGGCAATGGTTATAAGCCTTGATGATAAAATTCGGAATATGGATGGAGAAATGAAAGAGAATGAAACACTCAGAGAGGAAATAAGATTTTTGGAGGAAGCAAATAAAGCACAAGGGCAGGAGAGAAAGGAACTAGAAAAAAGAATAAAGACGTTGAAAGAGGAAAAGAGTGAACTAGAAACTAGAATTTCTAAACAAGAAGATAAAAACAAACAGCTAAATGACAACCTAAAAAAATTAGATGTTAGTTCACTGCTCTCTTCTGTGAGAGACGAGATTGCTGCTTGGAATGTCCAAATTAAGGAAAACATTGAACAGTTTAGAAAAGAATTCCAGGAGCTGAATATGGAACATGATGCCATGAAAACTTCCTTTGCTGATGCACTAAAGGGGAATGTGGCAGTAAAAGAGGCTGTAAAGGTGGTGGCACTGGAAAACATACAAACTGTTGACTATAAAGAGATGGTAATCGAAAAAATGAAAGACGTTGTGATGGAAAGGGCAAGCCCACTCATCAAACAGGTACTTGATAAAGAGAAGACAGTGGTAATCTCAGGCATAAGCCAATCCCAGGAGCCAACATGGCAGGGGAGACTTGAAGAAAATAAAGCTAGGGTTGTAGACCTGATAAGAAAGCTTGGAGTACTTTGTGGTCCTGAGGATATTGTAAACATTCACCAACTAGGCAAATATTTGAGGGAATGAAAGCCAAGACCAACAAAAGTAACCTTTGAGAGAGGGGAAACATGTAGGGAAATATTATTGAGAAAAAAAAGTCTAAAAGACCTTCAAGAATTCAAAGAAGTGTTCATTAGACGATGCAGAACACAGGAAGAGATGGGAAAGATCAAAAACTTGTTGGAAGAGGCAAGAAGGTTAAATGAGGAAAGAAATGAAGAAGGGGAGAAAAATTTCATTTTAGAGTTTGTGACAGAGTGTTTCGCTCAATGTCAACAGAGGCTGTTAGATGCCTTATTAATTAAATTAGTAACATAACTGTTATTTTCTAACTAAAAAAATTAAAATAATTCCCTTTAATATAACTGTTATTTTCTAACTAAAAAAATTAATTCCCACTTCTTGACTTTCGCAGATTATGATTATTTGCAATTTGTATTTTTGCTTATAGCTAATTTT
>JAXCGZ010003435.1:0-12784 GCA_037179515.1 Halocaridina rubra | reverse complement strand
GCTTATTACTGATTAACAATTAATATGGTAACACTCTATTTAGGATAAAGGAAGAATCTACGAGATAAATACAGTATTCATTCACTTTTAGTTATCAAGAACTTTGCAATGAAAAAAAAGGGTGCAAAACCACCTTTTGAGGTATTTGCAACTTATAACTCAAAACACTTTATCCCCAACATATGAAGAATTAGCAAGATAAATACGGTATGCATTCATTAAATTGTGGTTAACAAGAAATATTTGCAAAGCCAACTGGGAAAAATTACCTTTTAAATATTTGCAATTTTTTTTAGCAAATAGCTTTATTGACGAGTTTTTGACGTAAAACACTTTATTTACGATGATAGAAAGGGGTGAAATGAAATTAGAATTTATTAGGAAGAGAGATAGATTTTTACGGGCTCATAACCAGTCTTCAGAGGATGAGATTTTCGTTTATCACATTCAGTGAAAAGAAACTTCTCAGCAATGTATATCAGCTGTAATTTACAGGTTAAGGAATTAACTTTGGCATGTGAGATTCCAGTTTGGTAATCTACAAAATTTCGTGTGTATTGGAATGAAATCTGAGAATGAAAATCCATAAGATTTATCCAGTAACGAATGTAACTAATTCTCGAAAATAAACCAATTTGCTTGACCCACGAGCTTTACCATACACTATCCCTCACCTTGTTGTGTTAGATGAATTCCTGTGAAGATGCCACGTAATTAAGATTTGAAATAAACTTAGACTACCCAGGCGAGATGTTGCCTCTGGGCAGTCTCGGCGCCAAAAGAGAGCGTCCCCTTGTTCCTCCTGGTGAGTTCATCTGTAGGATACATTTCTAGAGCAGTAATTGGCTCTGATATCATTTTAAGGACTATTTTAGTGGTGGTCCCTGGCAGGCAATTATAGCAGAGATGCAAGGGAGGGACAGTATTTTTAGGTGCAACAAGTGGAAGCAAATAAAATAAAACGAGAATAATAATGAAAAGTTAGGTTACTGGTTTTAATCTCTCTTAATTTTCTTGGCTCGTAGCAGACAGAAAAATAGGAGCAGCCTCTATATCGGGGCTATACTTCTACACGTACAAGAATAGTGAATAAGGTATATTTAAGATTAGCTATAAGCTAAAATACAAATTGCAAATAATCATAATCTGCGAAAGTCAAGAAGTGGGAATTATTTTTTTAGTTAGAAAATAGCAGTTATGTTGCTAATTTATTTGATAAGGCATCTAACAGCCTCTGTTGACTTTAAGCGAAACACTCTGTCACACAGCCCCCTTTTGGAATCCGCACTTGAAAAAGCACATAGCTAATCTTGAAAAAGTTCAAAGACATGCCACGAAACTGGTGCCAGAAATACGCAATCTCAGTTATGATGCGAGGCTGAGGGAATTAGACTTACCATCACTGGAAGCTAGAAGAGTGAGGGGGGATATGGTGACAGTCTTTAAATTCCTTCATGGTTATGATAGAGTGGATAGAGATCGGTATTTTGATATGGCTGGCTCTAGAACTAGAGGTCATAGTTGGAAGCTTCGTAAGAAAACTTCTTTGCAGGATGTAAGGAAATACTTTTTCAGTGTAAGAGTAGTTGATAATTGGAATTGGCTAAGCAAGGAGGTAGTTAATGCTATCTCAATCCATAGTTTTAAGGACAGGTATGATAAGTATCACTAAGTATAAAATGGAACCGATGAGGAGACGGGAAGATACGAGTTTTGGGCTCTTTCCCGTAAACACAATTAGGTAATCACAATTAGGTAATCACACACACACACAAACACACTGATGCACTAAAGGGGAATGTGGCAGTAAAAGAGGCCGTAAAGGTGGTGGCACTGGAAAACATACAAACAGTTGACTATAAAGAGACAGTAATCAAAAAAATGAAAGACGTTGTGATGGAAAGGGCAAACCCACTCATCAGACAGGCACTTGATAAGGAGAAGACAGTGGTAATCTCAGGCATAAGCGAGTCCCAGGAGCCAACATGGCAGGGGTGACTTGAAGAAAATAAAGCTAGGGTTGTAGACCTGATAAGAAAGCTTGGAGTAGTATGTGGTCCTGAGGATATTGTAGACATACACCAACTAGGTAAATATTCGAGGGAAGGAAAGCCGAGACCAACAAAAGTAACCTTTGAGAGAGGGGAAACATGTAGGGAAATATTGTTGAGAAAAAAAAGTCTAAAATACCTTCAAGAATTCAAAGAAGTGTTCATTAGACAATACAGAACACAGGAAGAGATGGGAAAGATCAAAAACTTGTTGCAAGAGGCAAGAAGGTTAAATGATGAAAGAAATGAAGAAGAGAAGAAAAATTTTCATTACAGAGTTCTTCCAGACAAAGGGGAGATAAAGAAGATAATGACAGAAGATCAGGGGATGGGGCCTCATTAAGATTGTTATACACAAATGCTGATGGATTAGCTGGTAAGGCAGTAGAATTAAAAGATAGGATTCACAACAGTAAGGCAGATATAGTAGCAATTACAGAGACTAAGTTGAGTGAGGACATAAACAGTGTCACAGTTTTTCCTAAGGGTTTCAGAATACTAAGGGTTGAAAGATCTGAGAGGACTGGTGGAGGGATAGCACTGCTCATAAGTGAAAGGATTCAAGTTGAAGAAATAAACTTGGCTATAGAAAGTGAGTTCAAGGAATTTCTTGTTGCTCGCATAAATACTGGGTCAGAGAGCATTATAATAACTGTTGTATACAACCCACCAAGGAACCAAAATAGGCTTGAAGTTTATGAGGAAAGTCATATAGGTACTATTGAAGTCATAAACTCAGTTGTTAACATGGCACGGGAAAAAAAGTGTAGGATTTTGATTATGGGAGACTTTAATCATAAAGAGATAGATTGGATAAATCTTGACCCACTCAGTGGTGAGGACTCATTCGGGGCAAGATTCCTAGATTGCGTACAAGGGAATTTCCTACACCAACATGTAATGGAACCAACAAGGGCCAGGGGTGGGGATGAGCCATCACTACTTGATCTAGTGTTCACAAATAATGTGTTGGATATTGAAAAAATTGAGAATGAACCACCAATTGGAAAGAGTGACCACTGTGTGTTGTTGATGGAGTATATCATTGAAGATATTCTTCCTGAGAGTAGAGGCACTGAGGACATGAGGAGGAACTATCGGAAAGGAGATTACATCAAAATGAATGAGCTTTTTGCAGTTATTGACTGGAGAACCTTATTTTACAACAAATCTGTACAAGAAATGTATGACATCTTTTGTGAGAAATATGGGAAGATAGTAGATTGCTGCATACCTGTCACCAAAGTAGGTGTAATTCATGCCAGAGAGAAATGGTTCGATAATGGGTGTAAAAGAGCTAAGGAGTGGAGAGACAAATGCTGGAAAAGGTATAGGAGGAGAAAAAACATAAATGCCTGGCAAACCTACAAAAGAGCAAGAAATGACTTCCTAAGTAAAAGGAGAGAGGCAGAGAGAGACTATGAGAGGGACATCACCAGGAAGGCTAAAGAAAATCCAAAGCTTTTCCACAGCTTTATCAGAGGAAAACTGGAGGTAAAAGAACAGGTTTTAAGGCTAAAGAGAGCGGATGGAAGCATCACTGAGACGGATGAAGAGATCTGCAAAGAACTGAACAAGGAGTTTCAGTCAGTATTTACAGTAGAAAATACCCCATCCCCTCAGATTGCAGCGATAGAAGCTCAAGGGCCGGTATTAGAGAACATCAACCTTACAGCCACAGAGGTATGCAAAGCACTGATGGATTTAGATGTTCATAAAGCTACAGGTCCCGATGACATATCCCCTCATGTGCTTAAAAAATGCGCTAACACAATATCAGTGGCACTAAGTATCATATTTAAGGAGTCACTGGAGTCGGGGGAGATTCCAAGATGCTGGAAACAAGCAAATGTGATACCTATCTTCAAAAAGGGAAGGAGGGATACGGCTCTGAACTATAGACCAGTTTCCTTGACCAGCATAGTTTGCAAAGTTATGGAGAAACTACTAAGGAAACATATCTCTCTTCACTTGGAATCCTTCAACTTTTTGTCAGTGAGGCAACATGGCTTCAGAGAAGGTAGATCAACAGTAACAAACTTATTAGAATTTTATGATGAGGTAAGCCAAATCTTACAGGAAAGAGAGGGCTGGGCAGATTGCATATTCCTAGACTTCCAGAAAGCGTTTGACACTGTTCCACATGGGAGACTTATTAGGAAGCTGCAATCAATGGCTAGAATAGGTGGAAATGTTTTGGAATGGATAAAAACTTACTTAGAAGGAAGGGAACAGAGGGTTAGAGTAAGACACTCAGTGTCTGAATGGAAAAGAGTTAGTAGTGGAGTTCCACAGGGTTCAGTTTTAGGGCCACTTTTGTTCCTTGTATATGTAAATGACCTACCAGAGTCTGTAAATTCATTCATGAATATGTTTGCAGATGATGCAAAGATTGCGAAGAAAGTAAAAAACGAGAACAATGGTAGAGAACTTCAGGAGGATATAAATAATCTGCATGAGTGGTCAGAAAAGTGGCTAATGAAATTCAATACTTCAAAATGTAAGGTAATGAGAATGGGTACAAGTGCAAGAAGGCCCAAGCTTGACTACTCGGTGGCTGGAGTACAACTTCAAGAGACAGAAAATGAGAGAGATCTAGGAGTAAATATACTGGCAGATTTGTCTCCAGAAATACATATAAATGGCATAGTAAGGGCAGCATATGCATTCTTATCAAATGTAAGGGTAGCCTTCAGGTACATGGATAAGGAAATGTTCAGAAATATTTATGTAAGCTATGTGAGGCCAAAACTCGAATATGCAGCCCCCTTTTGGAATCCGCACTTGAAAAAGCACATAGCTAAGATTGAAAGAGTTCAAAGACATGCCACGAAACTGGTGCCAGAAATACGCAATCTCAGTTATGATGCGAGGCTGAGGGAATTAGACTTACCATCACTCGAAGCTAGAAGAGTGAGGGGGGATATGGTGACAGTCTTTAAATTCCTTCATGGTTATGATAGAGTGGATAGGGATCGATATATTGATATGGCTGGCTCTAGAACTAGAGGTCATAGTTTGAAGCTTCGTAAGAAAACTTCTTTGCAGGAAGTAAGGAAATACTTTTTCAGTGTAAGAGTAGTTGATAATTGGAATTGGCTAAGCGAGGAGGTAGTTAGTGCTATCTCAATCCATAGTTTTAAGGACAGGTATCACTAAGTATAAATTGGAACCGATGAGGAGACGGGAAGATACGAGCTTTGGGCTCTTTCCCGTAAACGCCATTAGGCAATCAATTAGGTAATCACACACACACACATAAACACACACACACACACATACACACACACACACACACACACACACACACACACACACACACACACACACGAGTAATCGAAAAATTGAAAGACGTTGTGATGGAAAGGGCAAACCCACTCATCAGACAGGCACTTGATAAGGAGAAGACAGTGGTAACCTCAGGCATAAGCGAGTCCCAGGAGCCAACATGGCAGGGGAGACTTGAAGAAAACAAAGCTAGGGTTGTAGACCTGATAAGAAAGCTTGGAGTAGTATGTGATCCTGAGGATATTGTAAACATACACCAACTAGGTAAATATTCGAGGGAAGGAAAGCAGAGACCAACAAAAGTAACCTTTGAGAGAGGGGAAACATGTAGGGAAATATTGTTGAGAAAAAAAAGTCTAAAATACCTTCAAGAATTCAAAGAAGTGTTCATTAGACAATACAGAACACAGGAAGAGATGGGAAAGATCAAAAACTTGTTGCAAGAGGCAAGAAGGTTAAATGATGAAAGAAATGAAGAAGAGAAGAAAAATTTTCATTACAGAGTTCTTCCAGACAAAGGGGAGATAAAGAAGATAATGACAGAAGATCAGGGGATGGGGCCTCATTAAGATTGTTATACACAAATGCTGATGGATTAGCTGGTAAGGCAGTAGAATTAAAAGATAGGATTCACAACAGTAAGGCAGATATAGTAGCAATTACAGAGACTAAGTTGAGTGAGGACATAAACAGTGTCACAGTTTTTCCTAAGGGTTTCAGAATACTAAGGGTTGAAAGATCTGAGAGGACTGGTGGAGGGATAGCACTGCTCATAAGTGAAAGGATTCAAGTTGAAGAAATAAACTTGGCTATAGAAAGTGAGTTCAAGGAATTTCTTGTTGCTCGCATAAATACTGGGTCAGAGAGCATTATAATAACTGTTGTATACAACCCACCAAGGAACCAAAATAGGCTTGAAGTTTATGAGGAAAGTCATATAGGTACTATTGAAGTCATAAACTCAGTTGTTAACATGGCACGGGAAAAAAAATGTAGGATTTTGATTATGGGAGACTTTAATCATAAAGAGATAGATTGGATAAATCTTGACCCACACAGTGGTGAGGACTCATTCGGGGCAAGATTCCTAGATTGCGTACAAGGGAATTTCCTACACCAACATGTAATGGAACCAACAAGGGCCAGGGGTGGGGATGAGCCATCACTACTTGATCTAGTGTCCACAGATAATGTGTTGGATATTGAAAAAATTGAGTATGAACCACCAATTGGAAAGAGTGACCACTGTGTGTTGTTGATGGAGTATATCATTGAAGATATTCTTCCTGAGAGTAGAGGCACTGAGGACATGAGGAGGAACTATCGGAAAGGAGATTACATCAAAATGAATGAGCTTTTTGCAGTTATTGACTGGAGAACCTTATTTTACAACAAATCTGTACAAGAAATGTATGACATCTTTTGTGAGAAATATGGGAAGATAGTAGATTGCTGCATACCTGTCACCAAAGTAGGTGTAATTCATGCCAGAGAGAAATGGTTCGATAATGGGTGTAAAAGAGCTAAGGAGTGGAGAGACAAATGCTGGAAAAGGTATAGGAGGAGAAAAAACATAAATGCCTGGCAAACCTACAAAAGAGCAAGAAATGACTTCCTAAGTAAAAGGAGAGAGGCAGAGAGAGACTATGAGAGGGACATCACCAGGAAGGCTAAAGAAAATCCCAAGCTTTTCCACAGCTTTATCAGAGGAAAACTGGAGGTAAAAGAACAGGTTTTAAGGCTAAAGAGAGCGGATGGAAGCATCACTGAGACGGATGAAGAGATCTGCAAAGAACTGAACAAGGAGTTTCAGTCAGTATTTACAGTAGAAAATACCCCATCCCCTCAGATTGCAGCGATAGAAGCTCAAGGGCCGGTATTAGAGAACATCAACCTTACAGCCACAGAGGTATGCAAAGCACTGATGGATTTAGATGTTCATAAAGCTACAGGTCCTGATGACATATCCCCTCATGTGCTTAAAAAATGCGCAAACACAATATCAGTGGCACTAAGTATCATATTTAAGGAGTCACTGGAGTCGGGGGAGATTCCAAGATGCTGGAAACAAGCAAATGTGATACCTATCTTCAAAAATGGAAGGAGGGATACGGCTCTGAACTATAGACCAGTTTCCTTGACCAGCATAGTTTGCAAAGTTATGGAGAAACTACTAAGGAAACATATCTCTCTTCACTTGGAATCCTTCAACTTTTTGTCAGTGAGGCAACATGGCTTCAGAGAAGGTAGATCAACAGTAACAAACTTATTAGAATTTTATGATGAGGTAAGCCAAATCTTACAGGAAAGAGAGGGCTGGGCAGATTGCATATTCCTAGACTTCCAGAAAGCGTTTGACACTGTTCCACATGGGAGACTTATTAGGAAGCTGCCATCAATGGCTAGAATAAGTGGAAATGTTTTGGAATGGATAAAAACTTACTTAGAAGGAAGGGAACAGAGGGTTAGAGTAAGACACTCAGTGTCTGAATGGAAAAGAGTTAGTAGTGGAGTTCCACAGGGTTCAGTTTTAGGGCCACTTTTGTTCCTTGTATATGTAAATGACCTACCAGAGTCTGTAAATTCATTCATGAATATGTTTGCAGATGATGCAAAGATTGTGAAGAAAGTAAAAAACGAGAACAATGGTAGAGAACTTCAGGAGGATCTAAATAATCTGCATGAGTGGTCAGAAAAGTGGCTAATGAAATTCAATACTTCAAAATGTAAGGTAATGAGAATGGGTACAAGTGCAAGAAGGCCCAAGCTTGACTACTCGGTGGCTGGAGTACAACTTCAAGAGACAGAAAATGAGAGAGATCTAGGAGTAAACATACTGGCGAATTTGTCTCCAGAAATACATATAAATGGCATAGTAAGGGCAGCATATGCATTCTTATCAAATGTAAGGGTAGCCTTCAGGCACATGGACAAGGAAATGTTCAGAAATATTTATGTAACCTATGTGAGGCCAAAACTCGAATATGC
The DNA here is from genome assembly GCA_037179515.1 of Halocaridina rubra. Taxonomy (NCBI): domain Eukaryota; kingdom Metazoa; phylum Arthropoda; class Malacostraca; order Decapoda; family Atyidae; genus Halocaridina; species Halocaridina rubra. The sequence goes on along the minus strand of JAXCGZ010003435.1, from coordinate 4,457 downwards.
AGCCCCCTTTTGGAATCCGCACTTGAAAAAGCACATAGCTAAGCTTGAAAAAGTTCAAAGACATGCCACGAAACTGGTGCCAGAAATACGCAATCTCAGTTATGATGAGAGGCTGAGGGAATTAGACTTACCATCACTGGAAGCTAGAAGAGTGAGGGGGGATATGGTGACAGTCTTTAAATTCCTTCATGGTTATGATAGAGTGGATAGGGATCGATATTTTGATATGGCTGGCTCTAGAACTAGAGGTCATAGTTTGAAGCTTCGTAAGAAAACTTCTTTGCAGGATGTAAGGAAATACTTTTTTCAGTGTAAGAGTAGTTGATAATTGGAATTGGGTAAGCGAGGAGGTAGTTAATGCTATCTCAATCCATAGTTTTAAGGACAGGTATGATAAGTATCACTAAGTATAAAATGGAACCGATGAGGAGACGGGAAGATACGAGCTTTGGGCTCTTTCCCGTAAACACAGTTAGGTAATCACAATTATGTAATCACACACACACACACACACACACACACACACACACACACACTATATATATATATATATATATATATATATATATATATATATATATATATATATATATATATATATATATATATATATATATATATATATGAGAATTAAGTAAAGAAGTGTCCATCATAATTTGGCATGCAGCGTTGGAACAAACTCCACGTCAAATTCCAATGACTGGTCAAGAAAAGAAAGAAATATACTATGACAAAGTAAAAATTAATAGCCAAGTAAATATGATATCCCACCCTATTCAAGAGAGCAGAGTTTAGAGGAAGTATCACATCCAACAAGTGAATCCGCGAGGAGCAGGTGAATATGACACCAACTAATTGCAATGATGAGGCAGAGAGTCCGCCATCCATCTTATCAAGCCAATATCGTCTCTACAAGCTGGAGAAGTTTAAGAAGAGAGGATTTTGTGGTTTTTCATAATGTCGTTCAAGAGTCGGCCAAGTATCTCCCAAGATTCGGTCAAATCGTCTCGCAAGCTTCGGCCAAACGTCACTCAGTTTTCAGTTAAGTGCTTTGTACTTAATCTAATAGGATTTTGGGAACTTCTTAGCTGGGAATTGATTTGGAACTAAAACTGTTACTGGTAAATGAGTTGATAAATTTCGAAGTATGAATAATTTTGTAGTTCATAAAAAAATTATAATGAGTATATTTACTTATGCATACGAATATTAAGACATTCTGTGGACTTAATTATTGATTCTTGACTTTCTTTTTATTTACCAGATTTTTGCAGTTTGTCAAATAGTTTGATAACAATTAAGATTAGTGAAATTCCCAGTACTACTTGTTTGAGTAACAATATATATATATATATATATAAATATATATATATATATATATATATATATATATATATATATATATATATATATATATATATATATATATATATATATATATATATATATATATATATATATATATATATATATATATATATATATATATATATATATATATATATATATATATATATATATATATATATATATATATATATATATATATATATATATATATATATATATATATATATATATATATATATATATATATATATATATATATATATATATATATATATATATATATATATATATATATATATATATATATATATATATATATATATATATATATATATATATATATATATATATATATATATATATATATATATATATATGTATATATTTATGTATATGTATATGTATATGTATATATATATATATATATATATATATATATATATATATATATATATATATATATATATATATATATATATATATATATATATATATATATATATATATATATATATATATATATATATATTATCAAATAAGCACATTACATATGTGAAAACATGAATAATTTTTTACCCCGACCGGGACTCGAACCTAGGACTTATGATTACTAAGTCAAGGCGCTACCACTACACCACAGAAGGTTAAAAGGAATCCAACCTTATAGCTTATATCTGCTATACTTAGGAATGAACGCATTCTAACTGAATGCCACTATGTTCATATTACAGATTCCCCAACCTCACTTGTGGCTTCATTTTAGCATTTAATTCAAATCCCAATCTCATTCGGGCCATGAAATTATCAAATAAGCACATTACATATGTGAAAACATGAATCATTTTTTACCCCGACCGGGACTCGAACCTAGGACTTATGATTACTAAGTCAAGGCGCTACCACTACACCACAGAAGGTTAAAAGGAATCCAACCTTATAGCTTATATCTGCTATAATTAGGAATGAACACATTCTAACTGAATGCCACTATGTTCATATTACAGATTCCCTAACCTCACTCGTGGCTTCATTTTAGCATTTAATTCAAATCCCAATCTCATTCGGGCCATGAAATTATCAAATAAGCACATTACATATGTGAAAACATGAATCATTTTTTACCCCGACCGGGACTCGAACCTAGGACTTATGATTACTAAGTCAAGGCGCTACCACTACACCACAGGAGGTTAAAAGGAATCCAACCTTATAGCTTATATCTGCTATACTTAGGAATGAACGCATTCAGTTAGAATGCGTTCATTCCTTAGTATAGCAGATATAAGCTATAAGGTTGGATTCCTTTTAACCTTCTGTGGCGTAGTGGTAGCGCCTTGACTAAGTAATCATAAGTCCTAGGTTCGAGGCCCGGTCGGGGTAAAAAATGATTCATGTTTTCACATATGTAATGTGCTTATTTGATAATTTCATGGCCGGAATGAGATTGGGATTTGAATTAAATGCTAAAAATAATGCACGAGTGAGGTTGGGGAATCTGTAATATGAACATAGTGGCATTCAGTTAGAATGCGTTCATTCCTAAGTATAGCAGATATAAGCTATAAGGTTGGATTCCTTTTAACCTTCTGTGGTGTAGTGGTAGCGCCTTGACTTAGTAATCATAAGTCCTAGGTTCGAGTCCCGGTCGGGGTAAAAAATGATTCATATATATATATATATATATATATATATATATATATATATATATATATATATATATATATATATATGCTTTGAAAGAGGAGGTAACTCTGGAACATTTATATTATATTTGAGCATCAGAGAGGAATTTTGAATTATGAAGACAGCTTGTTTCAGATATTAACTTTGAAGAATTGTATCGAGAGATTCCACTCCCATGGAGGTACAAGTGTCTTTGCTGGATACTATCTTCAACATTAAGTCCTCATTGCCGTAGTAGTAAGAGAAGTATATATATATATATATATATATATATATATATATATATATATATATATATATATATATATATATATATATATATATATATATATATATATATATATATATATATATATAAGTACAAACTGTTAGCATACAGCACTAAAGAGTAAGGAAGCCCATCAGTGAAAAAAACTTATAAAACAATGCTATATTTCGGATCCTAACTGGATCCCTTCTCAAGCACAACTGAGTTGTGCTTGAGAAGGGATCCAGTTAGGATCCGAAATATAGCATTGTTTTATAAGTTTTGTTTCACTGATGGGCTTCCTTACCAAATATATATATATATATATATATATATATATATATATATATATATATATATATATATATATATATATATATATATATATATATATATATACCCTTCTTAACGCCAACGCTCTCTATTAATCCAGACTTGGGACCTGCACTGGGTTGGAATACAGAATATATAGTTTACCCATATGAATAATCAACTTCATGGATATAATTACAATGTACTCGCAGAATATCCTGAGCTTTGAAGAGCAGTAACCTATATTGGGGCTCTAGGTGTACTACAGGTGTAGGTGAAGTTAAGTTCTTCACTAATAAAGCTGACCACAACACACGGATTTTATACTGATCATTTCAGTACAGAGTGAGTGATATTGAACCTTACGGTTCCCGCTCAGGACCGAGAGTTTAAGCTGTTTACTGGGAAGGTTACTTGCTGTGGATTGGCACCACAGTGAGGGGGTTGGGGCTTGCCTCGGCTGACGTTCAGAGGAGCATCTCAGATGGATACCGGAACTGAAACACCGGCAAACTTTAACTTTAATGGATGGCGTCATTTGAGAAAGTCGAATAATAATCTTTTTCTTGATTTAATTAATGTCATTACTTATTACTAAGCGTATATGCTCTAAAGTTTTGAATTAGAGTTAACAGATTTTTTTTTAGAATCAATTTGTTAAATTTTTTTTTATTTATTCCCTTTTATAATGAATGCGTTACATGAGGAGTATTTGACTCAAATTAACAAATATTATGAATATCAACAATGTCTTATTAAATATGTATATTTCAGTTATAAAAAGTGACAATTATACATTCATGGAAAAAAAACTCCTGTTTATGTTGAATTCCTTAACAGATTATGAACCCTAGTGTGGGGGTAT
>JAXCGZ010003434.1:5000-12825 GCA_037179515.1 Halocaridina rubra | reverse complement strand
GGGGTCCGGTCACATATCTCCTTGACGCCCTCTACAAACACCGGCCGCACCGCAGAACACAAGTGGGGAGAGTATTCTATTTCACCCTAGCCTCACATGTTTCTCTTCACGACTTGTGGTGTTATAAGGGACCGAGGGTCCCTTATCCTGTAGGCCTCTTGGGGGGGGGTGCATGGCGCCTGCGGTTAGTTCCAGGTGCCTAGCCACAACTCTTGGTGGTCCCAAGGGAACACATGGGCCGCACAAAAACTCAATAAAAGTGAGGGCATGTAATAGAATATCCGTGGCCTCGACTAACCGTTACCCCTCAAGAGCTGTTACAAGTTTCAGATTCTGGCTTCAGCATGGCGGGCTGGCTTCAGCATGACAGAAGTCATACGACACTCTCTCTCTCTCTCTCTCTCTCTAGCATGAAATATATCAACGGCAACCCTATTTTAACAGTAAAATATTACCCGTTGTTTTATAAGTTGGATTATTATTTTTATTACATTTTCTTTCTTTCCTTTTTTCTTTCTTTTTTTCTTCCTTTTTTCTGTCTTCATTTATATATTTTCGAATATATTGCTTTGCCTTGGCACTGGATACTGGAATTTTGGCAATACTAGCAAGCAAGCAAGCAAGCAAGCAAGCGTGTTTTACGTCACGGACTTCCTTTTCTATCCAGGGCTAGGACGGTTGGCAATACTACTGGACACTTACATTTTGACCTTACACTTTAAAATAACAGTTAATGATTAGAAGCATTTTTTTAAGTTATTTAAAAGGCAAGATTTCTCACTTACCAAAACAAAATGAATAAATACTAAATGACTTACTAGCATAAAAAAGTAATAAAAAAAAACTAATTCGAGATATATTGTCGTATGACTTCTGTCATGCTGAAGCCAGCCCGCCATGCTGCTGTCATGCTGAAGCCAGCCCGCCATGCTGAAGCCAGAATCTGAAACTTGTAACAGCTCTTGAGGGGTAACGGTTAGTCGAGGCCACGGATATTCTATTACATGCCCTCACTTTTATTGAGTTTTTGTGCCGCCCATGTGTTCCCTTGGGACCACCAAGAGTTGTGGCTAGGCACCTGGAACTAACCGCAGGCGCCATGCACCCCCCCCCCAAGAGGCCTACAGGATAAGGGACCCTCGGTCCCTTATAACACCACAAGTCGTGAAGAGAAACATGTGAGGCTAGGGTGAAATAGAATACTCTCCCCACTTGTCTTCTGCGGTGCGGCCGGTGTTTGTAGAGGGCGTCAAGGAGATATGTGACCGGACCCCTGAGGCTTGGCATCCGACATGGAGTACCTGAGGGTGGGAAAGGCCGAGGGTTAGCCCTTTCCTAAACCGCACGAAACATGAACTGTGTTTCGTACGCAGGTACACGCCCAGGAGAAATGCCCAATAACTCCTCCCCGGAAGTAGGTGGGATTCCACTTTGAACCTGGCGCTGATTTGCTGGACTAGATCTGACTGATTTCATTGGAGAATTGGATGTTAAGCCACGCCCTGCCCCTGGGGGTATTTAAAGAGCCACCCAGGGCAGAGACAGTTAGTTAGAAGATTGCCAGGGGCACGAATAGATCATAGATTGTGATAGTCATAGGGTGGGGGCTTAGGGGCATAGGGGCATTGAGGCGTCGGATGTGTTGTACTCTAGAATAAATATAAGTAAAGGAACTACTGCTTGTCCATTCTTACCTTGTACCCATCAGGTACGAATATTGAACTTAACAAACCACGCTACCATAATAATTAAAGTAAATATACGTAGGAGGAAAAACCCATACGTCAGTGGTGGCTTACAGTGGAGAGCCAAAACCCCCATGTCAGTGGTGGCAGTGCGGTACGATCTTCACGAGAGAAAAAAAACATACGAAGAGACAGGTGAATGCCAGTGCAGACCCGTGAAAAGAAAATAAGAATGGCAAAAGCAGAAATCCAACATCTCCCGATTCAAGAAATGAGTGACGAGGCCAAACACCGGAGAATCCTCGAACTGGAGGAGCAAGTGCGGCGCCTACAAGCACGCGCCGACGCCGCTCCGTCGAGAAGGAACTTGGCCGACGCCGACGCCTCAAACATCGACGAACAGCCTGCCGCTCCGAACCCCGTGGTGACACCGGGAACGCAGCCGGCCAAGCCCCCACCCTGTGCCCTGGTTGTAAAGACGCCTCGAGTCAAGAATTCATTTTTATACCTCGACGGCGCGAATATAAAAGACCGCGAATGTCCGTCCATAATTCCCGCGACCGACTTCCTGAAATACTTGGGTCTGCGGATGAGAAGTGACGAGTGGTCAAATAGAGAATGTTATAAAACTTTGAAGGAACTATTTCTGAGATATTTCTTAGTAAGCCGAAGTGTGACCGGAGCATTGAGTGAAAATGCCCATTACAAGAGGTATAAGTTGCCGGATCCGACCAAGAGGACGGCGATTCGACGATTTTACGCGAAGAGAAGAAGGAGAACATAAGAACATAAGAACATAAGAATAGAGGACACTGCAACATGCCTACTGGCACACACGAGGCAGCTCCATTTTTGAATTGTATTTTCAGCATGTCTAACCTATTCTATTCTACTCTACTTATTTATTCTGTTTTTCTTTTTATGATTTTTCTAATAAGCACTAACCTATTCATACCCACCCTACCTCTGTCATATGTCTATCTAATCTACATTTGAAGGTGTCTAAGGTATTGGCATTTACTATCATACTAGGAAGCTTGTTCCATGCATCAGCTACTCTATTACCAAACCAATTTTTACCAATTTCCCTTCTGAACCTAAATTTATCAAGCTTAAATCCATTATTACGAGTTCTGGTTTGATCATGAATTTTTAAAACTTTATTAATATCTCCCTTGTTAATCCCTTTAAACCATTTATACACTTCAATCATATCCCCCCTAACTCTTCGCCTCTCTAGAGAATGTAGATTAAGTTTTTTTAATCTGTCCTCATATGGTAGATTTCTGATATTGTGTATCATCTTGGTCATTCTTCGTTGCACTCTCTCCAAGGATTCAATTTCCATTCTATAATAGGGTGACCAGAATTGCACAGCATAAAGCTCTCCAGGACAACCTCCTTAAAATAAGCTAAGTACTTGTGATCTGTATCCAGTGAGTAATGGGACAATTAGTAAAAGAAATTGAGGTCGGTGGACGCCGCCATTTTGTCTTGTAGTTATGCTTTGACTCAGCCAACCCGCTTATAAGGGGTGTGGCGCTTAATAAGTTGATAAAAGTAGAATTTCTGTACCCATTACTAACATGGATAATTTGTACTAATAGCTATAAGCAGTAATAAACTCCGTTTTTGTTATAATTTGAGTAAAAAAAAAAAAAAAAAAATTTGCGTTGGAAGTGCGTTCCATTTATTTGTATTAATGCTTAGATTGAATTTTAAGAACGCGAATGTATCGATTTTTAATTGACAAATTTAATGCACGTGAAATCACTATTACAGTCTATTAATTTCTAAAGCGTAACAATTATAGTGAGGGATATACGTGCATCTGCTTTTGAGAGTTTCATAAACCACGTGTGGTTTTCGAGGAAGGAATGCGGAAGTGACCGTTCGATCTCCCAACCTCGTTATTGTGAATCTGTAGTAATTGTACTGAGCTTTGATATTTTAAAGTATGTGTAAAATCATTGTTATATTAATTTCTTAAAGCGTAAGAAATCGAGTGTTACGATTGCGCCTGTTTTTAAGTTTTTTCTTTTTTTTTCTTTATTTTTATCCGCGGGAGTAATGTTTTAACGAGAGAAAGACATAAACGACAGATCGTTCTTTTTGTGTTAGGATGAAGGGATTAACATTACGATACGTGTGTGGCAAGTTCTTTTTGAAGAATAAGAAATTTCGTGATATTAGTTAGAGATGAGTTTTTTTAATTTCACGCTATGCAGGTGAAAGTAAGAGTAAATTAGAGTAGTTTGTGCTGCCCTAGAATAGGGAAGGTTTTTCAGTGTCACCCAAACGTAGCTTCAAGGGAGTAGAATGTTTGGTTGTTCGTTAGAATGGGACCTAGGACTGGTGAGGAGGACTGTGACCGCACGGCTCAGCCGAGATTTCACCTTTAATCTCCTTCAGAGAGATAAGGGAAAGGAAAACCAACGCGTTGTAAATAAAGAGGGAATTTTACAGAACGGGGATGATTGTCTTGAAAGGGATTAGCGAATGAGTATGAATGACTGGGGGTATAATGGGGGGTTGCTCTAGGGGGGTGAAATCGCGGAAAAGCACCGTTAGGAAGCATGATTGGGGAGTCTGCGAGGATCGTTCCCCTGCTCCGCCAGGTCCTTCTGCATGCCATATCAGAGTGTATTTATGGGAGGTGATGCGCTGTTGCAATATCTAGTGAGGGATATGGATGAGAAGGTAATTCTCCACCTGCCCAGATATGGTTGAAATGCCGAGTTTGTTTTATTTTTTGTTTTGTCCCCTACTCCGCCGTTGAGATTATTATTCGATTTCCGAGAGATTCCAAGATAGATGTTACGTGATAAAGGACGTGAATCTATGAATGATTCTTTATTTTCTTTGCTAGCTGCAGCATATACATTATTTGTCTGAAGAGATATGTTAGATTGATAAAGTAAAACTTTGCGAGTTTTAGCCATGATAATGTTTTATCAAAATTATTTCGGCTTGGTCATAAAGAAAGAGCGAGAGCTGACACGAAATGACAACAAGAATGTTACACAGCTGTATCCCGTATTTGAGAGAGCAGATACAAGTCAAATTCGAGATAGTAAAAGAAAATATATATTTTATGTTTGAATTGTTTATGTACAACTCCGTACGAGATTTTGAAGTTTAAGCAAAATGTGTTCCTTACTGTCGATAATGAAATATACTTTTTTTTATTATTGCATACACAGAGATAGACTTTTTATATTCTTAGATACCCGTTTTTGTTATAGTTCTTTTTGTATTGAAGAAATCTTTAAAATCTTACTTAAAGGATTCTGAGAAGATTGTCTGGAGATAGCCGTGGTTAATCCCTATCATTTTCATGAATTTTAGATTACAATCGGGCTAATTAAAGATAATTGAGATTATTAGAGATTATTTGCTGAGTTTTAAAGTTAAAATTAATGACACTTAAGTCCTTTTTAAGAAGTTGTTAAGAGAGGGATATTTGTACTTTTGTTGATAGTAGTAGGGATACTGTCACATATGATTTTAGTTTTTTTTTGCTTTAATTTCATCAGTGTGTGTGCTTCGACTTAACCCTCTGATTTATAGTATGAAAAGAGAGAGATTGTCATTATAGACAAGGATGTGTATGCTGTTACAGTAAAGTCCTTATCAAGACTAAACAGAAAGGAATGGATTTATGCTTCGACAGTTCTGCAGTTGTACACTACGTTCTTTTTGCTTTTGTTTTTTTGTTAATCAGGAATGAGAATAGCCGCTGACAATAACCGTAAGACTCTATCGATAGTCATTGCTAACGTTTGTTCACGTTCATTTGTTTATTTATTTTTATTATTAGAGATGCTCTGCGACAGTTTTTTATTTTTCAGTGCAAGTAAAAGACGGAGGCCCAGCTCAGCTGACTTGTGAGTGAAGAGCCGCAGCGTATTTCAAGGTCACTCTCTCTCTCTCTCTCTCTCTCTCTCTCTCTCTCTCTCTCTCTCTCTCTCTCTCTCTCTCTCTCTCTCTCTCTCTCTCTCTCTCTCTCTCTCCTACCTTTCACTCGACTCTGAGCCTGACAGAGGCTCCGTTCGATGCTAAAAGAATGTAGCCGTCTTTGATTTTTCCTTTTTGTTTTTATTCCAGCGAAGCTAGGCGATAATTATGCTTACATTTTATTTCAGTTGATAGATTGTTGCATGCTGTTATTGCATAAATACTGATAAGACATCGGTAGTACCGCCATTTGCATAAATATTATTGCCACATGTCGCAACTGTTTAGAGAATAGGTAGAGCTCCCATTGACAAGTTGTGGAGCCAGCAAGTTGCCACTTATGCTATATATATATACATTGATTATGACAGCAGGAATTTAAATATTAAAGGAGACTGTGTTAGAATAAGCATCACTATGAAATATAAGTATAGAACTCTGTTCTTACTTCTGAATGCCAGTCTCCATTGTATATATATTGATATTTTTGATTTAGTATATTTATTTTTATTGTTTATTATTCTTATTTTTAGATCATGATTATTAGTAATGTTGTTATGTTGACTGATATCGTTGCTATCTCTCAATGGCCTGTTGCTAATTATTATTTTTGAAATGAAATCAGCAGTAACTTGATGATTTGTATCTTTTATCTGAATTCATACTTGATGTTACTGTAGCCACCGCTAATAAGAATGTTTCTTTAGTGGCTTTTCTCAGCATTTAATGATTGTTCTTTTTGACATTTATAGTAGAGTAATGCTATGTAGCAGTTGCTAAGTCCTAAATATCTTGGAATAATAATCTAGTTGTGTAGACACATACCTTCCATTACCACCCTATTCCTAGGCAGCCCCGACCTGCAAGTTCTAAAAGTCTTTAGATTTTGTCCGTCAGACAAGTCCCTAATGCCCATTGAATAGAGATTGCAATCACTTGCAGTTGCAGGGGAGGCAAAGTATAGCCTCGATTACCAACGTATGGCCAATGTTGGTACCCTGAAGTCATAGGGAACCTTTCTTACAACTGTGGTAGTGACATAGGTTCAAACTTTCATCCCGCATTCTACTTCGAAGGTACGTGTGAGAGGACCGTACAGAAATAGTAACGCTGTGACGCTGCAGGTCTCCTGCGAGGTGGTCTTAGTCAAGATCGGCCGAGGGCAGGACGAGAAAGCCGGGCTGGAAGGATTCGCGAGAGGTGGGGCCCCTTCCTGGTCCTTTTTGCTCTGCCTAACCAAGAAACAGGGTTATGGCAACAAACCTGGGCCTGTAGCGAGGGGAGGACAGTCCTAAAAGAGTAAAAATTTTAAACTACTTTAAAACACCCAGGTAATCTTGATGAAATCCCAGAAACAAGGAGATCCCCCTACGAGTCATACCGGTAGTAAAAAGAGAGGAAAAGAAACGCAGAAATATTTTAAAATATTTTAATAATACCTTTAAAAGCCACGTAAATGAGAAAGAAAAATGATCCCTATACATGTCCGAACTTTAGTGAAAAGAGAAAGAAGGGTATTTTAAAAAGGAAACAAAAAAGGAGACAAAATATTTTTATTTTTATGTTTATTTTTTTTTCTTTGCTAGCTTTAAGAAAATTTTAAGCGCAAACTCAGAGTCTCCCTTAAATATAGTGTTGAGTAAGTGCCATTGATAAAGTGTATGATGTGAACTAAGATTAATAAGTTATTTTCTGCTTAAATAATATTAGTGTTTTGTTTTAGCATTCTTATTATTTGAATTATGATTTAATCTTTAGATTCATTGAGTTTTTATGTTAAATGGTCTCTGAATAATAATATAATATGGAAGTAACACATGCTTTGTTCCAGGAGTAGTTTTTAAGGCTTAATTTTAAGACAAATCAATGCCCCTAATAATGATAGGAATAGAACTTATGACGGTAGGGTCTCTTATAGAAATTACTGTTGATGTTATAGTCTATTGCATTTTACCTGTTTATACATGCTAATACTCTACTTAATTGTTTGCTAATGTTCTAAATGAGTCATAATCCTACTGTAATTAACTCAATTTTGCCTTTTAAAACGAGAGAAGTAGATAAATTAATGTTTTGATTTAAACTGACTTGTTGATCTTAATTAATGTTTAACGTTAGTTTCACACTGGAATTATGCTGTTTAAATATAAGAATATGTTTGTATTTCAGATTTCCAACAAGGA